>ML777106.1:709990-722391 GCA_009831015.1 Picea engelmannii | reverse complement strand
CATACTTACTCCCACCACACCCCCACTCACTAACCCCCCTGCCATAGCTGGGGGTAGGAGAAAGAAAAAGGAGCCCACAGTTCCACTTCCTCCATGCATCCAACCTCCTTTCGCACTATGTGAGAAAGAGGGACACCAAACCAACAACTACCCATCTCTACCAGAGTTGCAAAATTTGATTCCACTCAATCACACTCCCCCCCCACTCGCCACTACAGCTAGTCCTGCCACTACCACCCCCCATTCCAATAGTAAAGGGTTGCGGACCAAATTTGCTTGCGCTATATGTTCAGAATATGGCCATTATACCCACCATTGTCCAGCACTGCCACGCTTTCGGCAGACATTAGCCACAGTACACCAGAGCTTCCAGAGCAACCCCAGTCCTACTACGTCCTCCTCCACAAATATCACTGACATCCGTTATGTCACCACTTCAGTCAATGAACGTATGAGATTCCCTTTCTCTCTCTGTGACTCATTAGCTTATTTTACATACCAGTGTCCTATGATCCTTGAATACATGCAATGCCAATTGACCCTGCTTTAATGGCCCACAGAGCCGATAATTGACATTACCTTGTCACTAGTGGATCTTCATGTCATTTATCCCGAACCCGAGGCCCTTCCAACGCCTCCATGGTTCTTAGACGACTTATCTGAGGATTCACCCCCCAATCCCCCCAACTCTCCTACTCATTCCCCTCCAGAGATTTTACACCCAACTACCATGGGTACTCCTCAGTACTTCAATATATGGTTTATTTCAAGTGAACCCTCACCATCTCCTAACATTGTTCCCCCTGACTCTTCCACACCAAGGGGCAACCACCTAACCACTGTCACCAATATCACTCCTCATGACCCCTTGTATTCCCGTCACTTCCAATGCGACAAAGAAATACTCAAAGAGTTAAACCACCCAGACCTCCCCTAGGATGCGCTACACCACTGCGCACTCTTCTCTCCACAGGAAGCCTCCATGCCTCCTAACCAACACCCTATTTACGCGGTCGAAACCAAGGATTTTATCCCATCAGGGCCTATAGACTGGTTCAAACACCCCATTCCTGCCCCTGATGATTTTGAAGAAGGCAACATGGCCAACATTTCCCCAACCATTAAAATCGACATTTCCATTAAAAATGGCACCGTCGAGGAAATCACCATTGGAGCTACTTGAACTCCTTAGGAAATCACCACCTATAAAGCCCTCTTCCAGGAATATAGGGATATTTTTTCCTGGTCATACGTGGAAATGCCTGGCCTCGATCCCTCCATCGTCGAACATCACATCGACACCTAGCTCGACATTACACCAGTTCGTCAAAAACAACGACTGCTACACCCATCCAAAGTCGTGGCCATCAAACCCAAAATTGACAAATTACACGCTGTCGGGTTCATTTATCCCATCGTCTATACCTCATGGGTTTCCAACCCTATACCCATTAACAAAAAACAGGGCACTATCCGCGTTTGCACAGACTTTCGCAATCTCAATCACGCATGTCTCAAAGAAAACTTTCCAACACCTTTCATCGATCAAATTATCGACGACTGCGCAGGCCATGAGGCTCTATCCTTTATGGACGAATTCTATGGTTATAATCAAATTCAAATTCACCCTGCCGATTAGTATAAAATCGCGTTCACTACCCCTTGGGGTACCTTTTCATATCGTGTCATTCCTTTTGGCTTAAAGAATGTCGACGCAACTTTCCAGCGGGCTATGACATACATCTTTCCCGATCTAGCTCATATCATCCTCGCCTACTTAGATGACCTCACAGCTCGATCCAAGAAACGTACCCAGCATCTTGATGATTTACGAATCATCTTTCAACGATGTCATCAGTACAACATCTTCTTGAATCCTCTCAAGTGTGTGTTCTATGTCACCGCAGGGCCCCTCCTCGGCTTTATTGTTTCCCAACGTGGTATTACCGTGGACCCCCTCAAAGTCCAAGCTATCACCGAAATTCCACCTCCCCAGAATTTACGTCAACTTCAGAGCCTACAGGGCAAAGCTAACTTTCTACGATGGTTTGTCCCAGATTACACCATACACGCATATGGTTTCCTTCACTTACTACGTCATGACATCCCATTTCAATGGGATGACCATGCCCAATAGTCATTTGATGATCTTAAAACAACACTCTCAAATGCACCTTTAATCAGTGCACCTGACTACAATTGTGACTATATCCTCTATGTATCAACATCAGTTGTATCAGTAGCAGGAGTCCTTGTCCAGCTAGGTGATGAAAATCGTGAGCATGTCATTTATTACGTGAGTAAAAACCTCTCAGGGCCACCCTTGAAGTATAAACACGAAGAGAAACTTTCTCTTGCAGTCGTCCTCACAGTCCAGAAACTGCGCCACTACATTCTGCTTCGCACAACAAAGGTCGTCGCAGATTCCAACCCTATGCAGTACTTTCTCAGTCATCGACAAGTTAACAAAAAATTTTCTCGATTGATTGTTATCCTTCAGGAGCAAAACCTCGAGTTCTCAACACCTAAGAGTAAGAAGGCCCTTGTTCTCACCGAACTTGTCATGGTCCTCCCCTCTAACACCACCAATACCCCCATCAACACCGACTTTCTCGACGAACATCTCTTTTACATCACTTTGGATGATCCTTGGTATGGTGACCTCCTCGTCTACCTCCGAACCCAAAAGTTCAGTAACCACCTTTCACGAGATGATCATCATCATATTCGACATCAGGCCCCCCGCTACCTCCTCATCGGAGACATCCTAAAGCGACGGGGAGTCGACACCATTCTTCATCGATGCTTGACTATTGACGAGGCTGATAGAGTCTTAAACGACTGCCACAGTGGCGCATGTGGGGGCCATCTTTCGGGCATATCCACTGCTCAGAAGATTATCCGAGTTGGTTACTTTTGGCCTACCTTGTTTCACGATTGCATTCACGCCGTGAAATGATGTGAGCAATGTCAGCTCTACGCCAATAAAGCCCGAGCTCCCCCCGCTCTTCTTCATCCCGTCATCACTGCCGACCCTTTTTGTAAATGGGGCATCGACTTCATGAATTGTAATCCCCCCTCCAGCAATGGTCACAAATACATTGTTGTCGTCGTCGATTACTTCACCAAATGGGCAGAACCTATGCCCACCTTCAACAACACCGTTGACACTGCAGCGTGTTTTTTCTTTAACCACGTCATATCCCACTTTGGAGTACCACTCCAACTCGTTTCTGATCATGGGAAACACTTTGAGAATGAGATCTTTGTTGAACTCTCATCTCAGTTAGGATTCTATCATGAGTTTGCCTCACCATATTACCCTCACTCTAACGGATAGGTTGAAGTAGTTAACAAAATCCTCATTACAGCGCACGGTTAATAAACATAAAACCAATTGGCATCATATGTTATTTTATGTGCTATGGGCTTACCGTACGACTGTGAAAATAGCTACTGGTTTCACACCATTTCATCTAGTCCATGGGGTCGAGACCACTCTTCCCATTGAGTGTGAAATTCCCACCTTACACACCGCAATTGAGCTATTACCTGACACTGCTCCAATGGAGTAGTGCTTGCTGAACTTAGAGTCTCTGGATGAAGATCGTCGATCTTCATTACAGAACAACGAGGCAACTAAAAAATGATCCAAGGCTTCCTTTGATTGACATGTCAACCTTCGCTCATTTCGCGAAGGCGACCTCGTCTTGGCTTCCGGTATCGCTCATGATACCTTTGGCCATGGAAAATTCGAGTCACTCTGGAATGGCACATACATTATCCAACATTGCCTCACCAAAGGCGCATACATCCTGGCCTCCCCCAAAGGCCTCTCTCTCAAAGAACCTGTCAACGGGTTGTATCTAAAGAAATTTTATGCTTAAACGTAGTCATTCTACTTTAGGTTATTTCTTTTATAGCATTTTTAATCTTTTTTCCATCCCTCATGTATAAAATATCCTTTGTGCTATTGACAGTTGCTTCCTTCACCAGCGTACCACATCGGTTACGCCAACGATGCCAGCCGTTGGACACAAAATCTCGCTTTGGCCGCTTGGGCTCATTACACCCCCTCACATGAAATGCTCCATTCGAGCGGAATATGTTTGGGTTCAAAGACCAACAACCAAGCCAAATACACCGCTATCATTGGCCTCCTGGCCGATGCCCAACATCATCGTATTCGTCACCTTAACATCTTCCTTGACTCTCAACTAGTCGTACTCCAGCGCAACAATGTGTACCGCGTCCGTGATCCTCGCCTCTTTCGCAAATACCTGCAGGTTAGACTTTTATCTTGACATTTTGATTCCATTACATTTACACATATTCCAAGACAATTGAATCAAATTACGGATAACCTAGCTAATATTGTGTTAGACTGGTATATATCACATCAAGCTACCTCTACACATACATAAACATATAACACAAACTGTCATCACATATATAGATTAGACATCATCAATACATTAACAAAACACATGTAAACACCACATAGATCTAAAAAATGTATACTCATGTATATATAGAAAGGTCCACAGTGCCATCCAAATGTTTACATACAAAAAATACAACTATCCGCAGGCCAATGAAGCAGCTCGATACAAAATGGGCTCACCAGCCTATATACAAAAAATATATATACATCAATAGAGAACCAGTCATGGTGCCTCTAGAGAACCACCGCCTACTCCTCCCTCAAGCGGTGGTGGCCCACCACCACCCACCCCTCCCTCAGGTGGTGGTGGTCCACCCCCTACCGGTCCCTCTTGCCCCAGCGACAGTCGTCCGGTCATCGCAGCACCAGCCACTACTGCTCGTCGTACTATGGCCCTCCATGGTGGCGGAACCCCCACGCACTGCTCCAGGATACCCTCATCCTGGATGCAAGACCATATTCCCTCAGGCACATCCTGTAACACCGCCTCCAGATGACGGCATATGTCCTCAAAATCCACTCTGACAGCCACCAGAGGAGCGTGTGATGGCCCAGCACCAGGGTCATCAAATCGGCGCCTCCTCACTACCCTCTCTGGCTCAACTGGTTGCACCGCGACATCCTCACACCAACGTCTCTCTCCCCGTGGCAGTCTCTCTGGCTCCTGACGAGCCGATGCTCTCTGCAGCTCCACCTTGCGCCCATGAGGTGCCACATATGCACATACAAACAAACAACATATAGTATTAGCATCTATATCATATACATAGGGCATGGTATCTCAAAAACACAAAAACATACATATCACCATCATCAACATACCTCGGTGGTCAAACACCTCCCCTGGAGGTAGCACCATGTCCGGATCCTTCCGGAAGTCAACCCTGTCATAGGGGTACCGTAATATCACCTGCAACATCTTCCACCATACCTACGTTGCCTTTGCATTGAAGAAGTTCCCACCTTCGCCACCACCATGGTGAAGCAACACAGTCGACCACCGCCTCAACCATGGCTCTCGCCCCCCCAATGCACCCAATAGAATCCTAGGGCGCAACAACGACACCCTCTCCAGAAACCAGGCCACCAGGATGGACCCGAAGGCAAACTCTCTCGTATCCATGGACCAACAGTGGTCCAGCTTCCCCACCATCCTGGAGTGCAGCGTAAGCCCCCAGGAAAAATGCTCGCCGGCCAACACCCTCTCCATCACCATCAGCTGGCCACTGCTGATTCGTTGCGTCGCCAGTGAACCATACACTCTCAAAATCATCGCTACTATACAACGATGTGCTAGGGAATCCATCGCCCCAATTCTCACAACTGTGTCGGACATATAGTTCGGCCCCGAACAATATCTCCGGCCCACCGTCGTGAGTGGCATATCTCTAGGTAACACCGGCTCTGCCGGTAGGGGCATTCCCCGAAATGGGAGCCCAGTCAAAAAATACACATTATCCACTGCAGTGAAGGGAATCTGCTCTCCCCGCACTATGAAGCAGTGCAGGTCTAGACTCCACATCCGAATAAGAAACTACATGAGATACTCCTGTGCCCATATCAAGGGGCACTCAAAGAACTTCAGCAGCCCACAGGTTGCCAAAGTTGCACATATGCTTGGCTCCTCAATAGCCATGGCATCTCGCAGTTGGGACCAATCTTGCTCTCGCCAACCAATAGGCATCGTGCACAAAGCTCACCTGCACAACATAAAACTGTCCTAAGTCAGCCACATGGACAATCAAAAACATCAAAAAGACATGTTTTACACCCATCAACCTTGCCTCCATGGTGTGGTTTTTCAACCCACAGGCGCGCACACATGCGCGCCTGTACACCCCACAGGCGCGCACATATGTGCGCCTTTTCACTACACAGGCGTGCATGTGTGTGCCCCTGTTCACTACACAGGCGTGCTCTTAGGCACGCCTGTTCAATATACAGACGCGAACATGTGCGTGCCTATTCAACTGAGAGGCGCGCACATGTGCACGCCTGTTCAACCAACAAGCACGCCCATAGTGTGTGCCCGTTATTCCCTTACCAACACTCACATGCACATCTATCTAGTGGATAGGCGTGCACGTGTGTGTGCCTATTACCAGATCTCCCACGCATGTGGGGCCCACACCCCTAACCACCCCTGTACAACCCTCCGTACAACCCCTACCCAAAAAATGAAACCCTAATTCTATGCAGGATGATCAGACCACTAACCTGACGCTCGCGGATCCTCAATCAGATGCCTCGTCCTATCAGAATCTCACAATCTCTTCTAAATGGTTCTCGTCCAATCACTATAGCAGCAAGGACAAATTAGGTGGCAATGTGGGCCCTACAACTATATATAGGCCTTTTTGCCAAACTTCCACTCACCATTCCGGGAGCCCAAGGTGTCCATTTCTCGATCCATCTTCAGCCACGGGATCATCATCCCGTCATCTACATCACAACAACCCCTGGGCCTCTTTTCATCCTGAGCCCCTAGGACGCCATTTTTTATACCCTGATCAGGTACGCACACGCATATTCACACTTATCCAATACATGCTCATATATCCGATTATCTTCAGATATTGTTCACGTCGGGTATTTGGTTTTCATGTGTGCAGGTACTTGGTCATCATACATCGACACAACCCCTTTAGGTATATACTCAGCACTGGCATGTAGTCATTCCCTCTGAATCTCACTTACATTTCCAGTTACACCCTCTGACATTTGCCTCTAGGATCCCCATTCCCGGCTCTGTAGTACCCAAACCTCCATTTGCATCTTCGGTACTGTCACCCGGTAGCACTCTTACCCACATGAGTTGTCCCATTCATAGCACCCTTTGGCACTTATGACACTCATGTTGTTTTTCAAAACCCTTTAGGGATGGGAGTCTCGAGAGTCTTACATCATGTCGCAAATCCACCACATACTCCTTCTCCTCATTTTGCTAGATTTCCCAACGGACTCCCAGATTATCTCTCCATGGTTCTATGGTCGGGCTGTACCTCCGCAGTAGCATGAACCCTCCATTTCATCCACAATCCATCTACCCATCTGCAAATCTCCCTTCATTTCACCTACCTCATACAGAAACCCACCCATGGGGCCCCCACCCTTCATCAGTTCTTCGAGCAAATTATGCCCTACACGGGCCCACCATTTCACACTGGGGCACCTGTTTCTATATTTGTACACTTCTCCCCAATTATTCGTTATTTATTGTACAAACACCTTTATTTCCAGTCGTTACATTTTTGTCGTCACCTTTGGTGCCCTGCCTCCCTTTTTTGGCCAACCGCAACCCATGTCACCCTTGGTTGGAGCACTACTTATCATCCACCCTTTCCGGCATCATCCATATCTTCAGAGTATCCCATAGGCCACTTACCTCTACCCTTTGAGTTTGTTCACCTTGTCCCGCCTCTGGCACAACTTATCCCCGGTCTTGTCGTCCCCCTGACACTTGACCTCGTTGAACGGTTGCGACCACTTTTTATCTCACACATACTCCAACCAAGGGCAGTCTTGAGTCTTCCTACATCTTGATTTCATCCATGTACCTCCTCCACTTCCTCACCTCACCTAGTAGATTTCACGAAGCCATTTTCTTCTAGGATTCACGTCCCCCTTTTTGATCGACATCAGCATAATTTTCCAGAAGGGTGATAGTATCTTGATTCTCATTACCCACCCAATGAGAGATCTCAGACGGCACAGGGTGAAACACAATTGTTCCCTGCTGTCATTGACCCCCATAACATTCGATGTCAACACTTTCTCATGTTACGGTGGGTCTTACTTTGCGACTATTGCAGTTAGTTCTTTCATTTGCCGAATACCTCTGAACTTGGTTGGGCTATCAATGCCCACATAATCGGTGATACTTATTACCGTGATCACTGCCTACTATTCAAAGTATGTTCATCCACAGAATTGTCTTTTGACTTTATCACAAATTCCCCTGAGGGCGCTGCAGTTTTCTACACAAACACTTCATTCCTCTTTTTTGAGTTACATGACACGAGCATGGGGCATGCCCACCTCGTTTGTACACAGTTTTCTTTTTTACACACCTCATGGAAGGTTGGGTTCTACCGGTTCCTTTTTCCCTCCAACGGATCATTCTGGACGATCCCACTATTTCTCTCTCTTACAACAACACTCTTAGTAGAAGAAACATTGATGGATTTCGGCTATACATGTGCTCCTAACCTCATCCATCAGGGGGCATCTGTTATCACTGAAATTCCGTCTGGACATGGTTACAAGAACTCAACATCATCAAACAATGATGAAGACATCCATGGACCTGAATTAACACCAAAGCATTCATAAAAGGGTCAAAAACTATACAAAGTAGTGAAAAATTGAAGGGCGCTATGAAAACACTGGGCACGCGTGCACATGCACGGAATAGGAATGCAGATATTGTGCACATGCGCATGATGCGCGACTGTTATTGCAAAAAGCCAGACACTTGAGAAACGCATTTATGAGAGTGGTCGGCCTCCCACCCACTTATGGTTTAGCTCCCAAGCCGATTTGACACTCAAATCTAGACTGGATTCGATTGGAGGGCTGGTCAAAGACCTAGAAATGCCCTAATTAGCCTCTTTTCACACTACAAACCAGTTGAACAATAGCTCAAAGGAATGCTATAAAAAGGCCATGGATACACTTCATTTTTCAAGGAATTCAAAGAAAAGTTATGCTACCATTATTCTCTTGAGGACTCCATCCTTACCAAGAGTATATTTGCACCATTGCATTGGGAAATCCATCTCACCCCTTGAGTGGATTTGCAAAGAGTTCTTTCATCATTTTCCATTTTTATTTGTTGTAATAAGAGCTTGCTAGTGGGGGTCCAAGAGCCCTCCCTTGGAGGAAGAAGGGAGTCATAGTCCCCTTTCTTCTTGGTGTATTCTTTCACTAATAGATCAACCTCATCATTGGTGACATGGGTCTTATGGTTCTTTTTGTTTCTATGTCCCTATGCTCATGAATTTAGTTGTTATTGCATTTCTTAGTTTAATTCTTAGTTGTTGTTTTCTATTTCTTTCCCTAACTCTTTTCCTTACAGTTTTCCTTCTCAGTAGACCCAACTGAGCTTGCAAGCACCTCTATTTTTCTCACTAAGGTCACGAAAGAGGTGCAACACCAGGTACTAGAGAGTATCTTCTCGAGTGTTGTTCTTGGTGACACTATAGCAGTCAGGAGACTGATCGGTTTATTTAAAGAGAGCTTTCAGGTAATCTAGGCTGATCCATACATAGGTGTTATCTGATGTGCTACCACTCGAAGGGGTACCAATAGGGGTTACAAGGGTGGCCAACATATGTGCGCTTAAGTACCACTTGTATTTCCTATGTGTATGAATCCCTCAACTGTGGGTTTATGCGCGTAACGATAGATCTTTGTGGCTTAAAGATGCCAGAATACATCTCTACCCTGAAAAAAAATTTAACCCACTTTCTGCCGAGGAAAGTGCTTTGATACCACTTGTAATATACCAGATATAAAATGTATGAAGAACATAAATAAAATGCTAGAAATGGCTGAATAACAACAATATAACCATAACATTCACCACAATAGCACTGAAATGATATGAGAATAATAACAGAAATAACACTTTGAATCTGAAAGAAATGTTCATGGGCCTCTTCGAGGGGGAAACCTCCAGTTGGTAAGAGCTCTATTACAATAATATCCAATTTAGGGTTCTCATACCCTCAACTCCTATTTATACTAAAAAGAAGCATCTAGAGGAAGATCCTTATAGAAGCGAAAGCTTCTATTAGGTCTTCTTACATTCGCCTTATTCTATTTTATTGAAAGGCCTTATTAATATTGACCTTTATTACATCCGAATATATTGTTCTACCTATGTGCGGGTTAGGACCCTCACACAACCAGATCGAATGCTACAGCGAGAGACATTAGTACTCTAATTGAAGTTATTTTTGAAACAGGGGAAAAAATATCATCGAAGTCAACTCCCTCGACTTGGGAATATCCTTTCACTACCAATCGAGCTTTGAACTTCTCTACTTGTTCTACAACATTCATATTCTTCTTGAATACCCATTTTCTATCGACTGGATTTATTCCACTAGGTAACTTGACTAAATCCGACGTCTCATTCTTATGTAAGTATTCCATCTCTTCAACCATGTTGTCCTTCTAGAGTTTACCCTCTTTCAAGTCGACTGCCTCACCGACCAACTTGGGCTCATCGTCGATGGAAGTTAGCATGAATGTGGAATGGAATTCGAGTGAACTATAACTTTCGACTGGTTTTCTTCTTCTTTATGACCTCCTTACTATCATATTCTATTTTCCCACCTATTCCTCATATTCCGTCTTGATCTAAAAATGAAGAAGACTTGAAAAACTTGAATAAATATTGCAAGTGAAATGTTATGTGTTTAAAGAAACAGGATCAATTTGCAACACATAAATCAAGGATTACTTATTCAAAATAGACATAGACAACAACATAAAATAATGAACATCAGCACATAAACACAACAACTTGATAAAGGAGTTCACCCCTCTCCGGGCTACATCTCCTGGTCCAGCTTCCAATGGATCATTATTATTAAATTGCTCAAATTGCTCCAAAAATGCCTTACAATGCTCAAAATGACAAACCAACTGCTCCAATGGCTTCCCAGCGTCCCAAAACCCCTGTCTGGGCTCTTTCGGCACCTGAAACGGTCAAAAATGAGAAAGATATGCCTCCTTGAAGCTTCCTTCTCCAACCTGCTGTCTCTGGTTCTACAAATTGTACTCTTCCTTGAGAAAACCTAGCTCACACGCTCATTTAAGAGAAAAAAATTAGTCCCGTGCATAACCGCGCACCGGTACAAACCGTAGGATGGTTAAGGGTGCGCCATCCCCTAATCGCCTTGGCTCTTGGGCACATGGCGCATGGGACCGCGCGCTTTGGCAAACGGTGGTTAGTTCGTTGTATAACTTCCGCGCGCCCGAATTAGGGTCATATGCAAAACCGTGGCAATACATTGTAAAAACCCCGCGCAAATATTATAATCCGTGCGCACAACACAATGGTATAAACTATGGGTTCAATTTATATACACCCGCGCGCATATGTTATATAACATATGGTTATAACATATGTGTTATATGTATGGTATAAACTATGGGTCGGGGCTAAGCCCCGACCCGCCCCCTTTCCAAATAATACAATACACAACTTTAAATATAAGCCCGTCCACATCATATACAAGGAACATCGGCGGGAAAGTTGGCTAGCGGAGTGTTACAAAGGCATTGGTGTTGGGGGAGGTCCGAGGGTCGAACCCCACGGACTCCCCATATAATTTTACATAATCAATTTAAACAAAAATGAAGGGACACATGTCCTCACCCAATTCGCCAAAAACCATCCAACCAATATGCACCACGTCATCACCGTACATTCTATACGGCCCTGCCACATCACCGTACGGACTGTACAGACAGGTACAGTCAGCATCCCAAAATTTTGCTTGTTTGGCTTGGCGGACAAATCGCGATATCTCCTCCATAAGGACTCCATTTGCGAAAGTAAATATACTACCGGAATCAGGAAGACAAGACAGATGCAATGGCACTGTTTTTGTCATATTCCGAGCACTTTGAAATTTGAGCAAAATTTGATCCCCTGATCACACCTCCCCATTTGGAAGCTTTTGGACCTCCAAAATACTATCTCAGTCTATGTGAATATGAGGGTATAGTTCCCTCACCCTTCCAACCTCAATCCACTTGGCCTTGCTTGGATTCTTCCCTTTAAGACCAACTCGCAAATACTCCACATTTCCTCTCTTCGAAGTTCGCATCCTCCTGTCAAGTATGGTGTCTTCCTGCAGTTCTGTTAGATACTCTGGAGAAAAATCATCGATGGAAGGAATCTGAACATGCTCTCCTTGATCATCAATCAATGGAGGCTCAT
>ML777106.1:689446-705621 GCA_009831015.1 Picea engelmannii | reverse complement strand
ACAACTTGATAAAGGAGTTCACCCCTCTCCGGGCTACATCTCCTGGTCCAGCTTCCAATGGATCATTATTATTAAATTGCTCAAAGTGCTCAAAAACATGCCTTACAATGCTCAAAATGACAAACTGACTGCTCCAATGGCTTTCCAGCGTCCCAAAACCCTTGTCTGGGCTCTTTCAGCACCTGAAACGGTCGAAAAATGAGAAAGATATGCCTCCTTGAAGCTTCCTTCTCCAACCTGCTGTCTCTGGTTCTACAAATTGTACTCTTCCTTGAGCAAACCTGGCTCACACGCTCATTTAAGCGAAAAAACTCAGTCCCGTGTATAACTGCGCACCGGTACAAACCGTAGGATGGTTAAGGGCGCGCCAGCCCCTAACCGCCTCGGCTCTTGGGCACATGGCGCATGGGACCGCGTGCTTTGGCAAACAGTGGTTAGTTCGTTGTATAACTTCCGCGCACCCGAATTAGGGTCATATGAAAAACCATGGCAATACATTGTAAAAAACCCCGCGCAAATATTATAATCCGCATGCACAACACAATGGTATAAACTATGGGTTCAATTTATATACACCCGCACGCATATGTTATATAACATATGGTTATAACATATGTGTTATATGTATGGTATAAACTATGGGTCGGGGCTAAGCCCTGACCTGCCCCCTTTCCAAATAATACAATACACGACTTTAAATATAAGCATGTCCACATCATATACAAGGAACATCAGCGGGAAAGTTGGCTAGCGGAGTGTTACAAAGGCATTGGTGTTGGGGGAGGTCCGGGGGTCGAACCCCACAGACTCCCCATATAATTTTACATAACCAATTTAAACAAAAATGAAGGGACACGTGTCCTCACCCAATTCGCCAAAAACCATCCAACCAATATGCACCACGTCATCACTGTACGGTCTGCACGGCCCTGCCACATCATCGTACGGACTGTACGGACTGTACGGACAGGTACAGTCAGCATCCCAAAATTTTGCCTGTTTGGCTTGGCGGACAGATCGCGATATCTCCTCCATACGGACTTCGTTTATGAAAGTAAATATACCACCAGAATCAGGAAGACGAGACGAACGCAATGGAACTGTTTTTGTCGCATTCCGAGCACTTTGAAATTTGAGCAAAATTTGATCCCCTGATCACGTCTACTCATTTGAATCATCTTATCCATACCTTAGTTCAAAGCACATCATCTCATAATTATTCTCGGTCTGAAAAAATTCTTCATGCTCGGACTTACCTCCAACTTCTCTGAATACCACATCTTGATTGTACACTTTTCTCCTTAATGTAGGATACCATAGCTTATATCCTTTCATTCCTTCTTTTTGTCCAATGAAAATACATTTGAATACATTCTTGTCTAGATTGTTGTTATCCACAATTTTGGTCATCGTGATAGTGTTATGATGATGTCATGGTGATAGAAAATCAAGCTCTTTACTAAGAATACTTTCCTGGGAAAAGTTGCACTTGTCTGCTTCCAGAAACTATATTTTTCAAGAAGTTCGCAGGCTGCCTATATACTTGCCTGCGAGAATGCCTGATTCTCGCAGGCTGCATTAATCTAGGGTGCGAATAGTTCACACTGTAACAAAGGCCAAGGTGAGAACATCTTTTTAAAGAGGAAAAAGATGAAGTTCTCGAGCCTTCTAGAAGAGAATCTTCGAGAAGAATGAGTTGGCTAACGAATGGTTGTTCAAGTGCTGGCATTCCAGATATCTTGGGATCATTTTCTATCCAAGTAACTAAATAATCTTCTCCTATATATTGAGGAGATGGATCATTGGAAAGGTTAATAAGAAGAAATATAGCAAGAGATTGATTGGAGAATTGTTGGAAGCCTGTATGAAGGACTGATGCTACAGTAGCAAGAGACTACAGCAAGGTCATCACAAGTGGTTGATTTTCTTCATGCATGAGCAAGTGTGTGTGTTAGAACTAGGAGCCATCGAAAGGAGACCTATGACATCAAGGCTCAGGTTGTAAGTTTCACTTTCAATTAATTCAATACAGTAATATGTCCCTTTCCCATAAAAATGATGTCACTTTATTACATGATTCCTTGATCACATGTATAGACTAGCCATTAAATATATTAATCTACCTTTACTTTGATTGGTTTGGACTGTTGTGATCTGAACGGTGCAAGAGCATTGGAGTAAATCTTGGAACAACAGAGACCTAAGGAAAGTGTTCATAAGGTATGTCCATAATCCTTACCTCTTAGTTCACTCAATAGGCTAGATCTAGGGAAAGAGTAGTATTATGTCCTGTTTTGTTCTAGATCCAGGTGGATCTAGGGAGATCGGTTCGTGTCCGCACTTACGGATTAATCCTGAAACAAAATTGGCGACTCCGCTGGGGATCTTATCCCTTTGTCTTTTTGGTTTTTTGAATTTTCTGTGGCCATTTTCTCTATTGCTATCATTCTCCTGTTTTGTCAGTGTCTGAGTCCTCAGGATACCCTGAGAGACCTTCTGGGTCTATAAGCCAGTTTGAATTTTGCTTGTAATTTCAAATTTTTTAGTATCTTCAGGGATTCTCGCACTGTGTCCATTGACAGCCTGCGAGAACCACTTAGGTTTGCACCCTGCTTATAGGTTTCAGTGCGAACAGTTCGCATTCTGCATTCAAGTGGCCTGTGAGAATACTATATTCTCGCACTGTGTCCAAGGCTTGCCTGCGAGCAAGATTTTGAAAAATTTTGAAATCAAGTTTTGACTTTTTCAATTGCTCAGAACAATTGATTTGTGTCTTTTTGTCTTATTAGATCATTGACTTATACACCTCTTGCTTTAGTTTGCTTGTTTGGAGAGATTTAGGGTTTCTAGGTCTTTTTTCTTCTGGTAGCTTGACTTTCTTTTCTTGGTTCAATTTGGCATTTTCTTTCTCTCTGACTTCTGGAGTTGGATGTGTCTGTGTGGCTGAGAACCAGTGATTGGTAGAGAGTTAAGTGCTTGTGGTTTTCTCTTTTGCTTGGTGGTTCGAAAGAAAAATTTTCTTTAGCTTTGAGAAGACTCCTTGGTTTGGTTTTTGTTTTTACTTTCATTGAAAGAATTGGTTGGGTTGTTTTGTTTGATTCGGTATGATTTGATTTTATTTTCTCATCGATCAGAGTTCTTCTTGGAAAGTGAACCATAAGTTTTCTTTCAAGTTTTTGTTTTTGTCATTTTGAAAACATTGTAAAATCAAATTTTAGAGCTTATTGAAGTATTGAAAAAAGACATTTAGAGATTGTTCATTGATAAATGATTATTTGCGTTGGCATCTGAAAGGAAATTGATCATTGCATTTGCATTGTAGTATTGAGATTGATTCAGAAAAGGCTCTCTCTCTCCCATAACTAGGATTCATGGAATGAAAAAGATTATATTTCATCATTGTCCTTGCATTACTTGGGTCAGAGTCACACATCATGAGTTTCACTTCCGTTACCTTTGAGTAATTAACAGCCTTCAAGAATATTGCGAAATCTTAAAATCAATCTAGTAACTTTTTCTAGGGCTCTTTACACCAACATATTAGCTAGGCTAGTTCTTTGGATTAGGAAGAGAGACACACTCTCAAAAAGCTCAAAAAACAAACAATAGTATCTTGAGTTAGGGATTGTAAAATTCCATTGGTAGCATATTGTCCTGGGACGCCCTTCTAACACAAGGGTTAAGCACTAGGTCACATTGGTGTTGGCAGAGTTACTAACCCTGCTTTGTTGACATCGGTGTAGAGATTGCACGTATTACGGGGATCACTCCGAGGTATACCCACAATTATGAGTGGAAGCCTTTGAGTTGGTTTCGGGCTTGATACCCTTCCCTTGCGTGTGGATCGGACTGACGACTGTCCCCCTAGGCTGTACTGTTGTTAGTGGTGACCTTAGTGGCCTTTCTCTCTAGGTTCTTACCCAAGGTGACTGTGGAGGGGAAAGTCTTCACGGTACCTGGAATCAACGTTGATCAAACTCACTCAGGCTCCTTGGAGGGTATACCCACGATTATGTGTGGGAGCTTGCACCAGGGCGTAAGTCTGTTAACCAGGTCGTCAACGTAACTTTTCCACCTTAGCCCCGCCCCTTCTCGTCTTGTTGTTGCGACGTTGGATTTCATCACCGACTAGTGGCTCCGAAATTAGAAGGTATTGTTTGCTTGGTGATTGCCTCTTAGTTTTTGTTTACTAGTGAGTGTTTCTTATTTCTCGAAGTTGACCATAGGATTTTTCTTGTGGAACTTGTCACTTGTTTACAATTGCTCCCCCGCGGCGTTCTCGTAGAATGCAAGGATTATCTCCAGAGCATCTGGACGATCCTCAACCTACTGGTACACCTGAGGGTTCACCCCATCAGACTGAAGTCCCTGTGGTTACTTTACCACAAGGGGAAACCAGTGAAGTTCCGGTTGTCACCACACCTCTTCCACACATTGAACGTATCGACTCTCTGGATGAGTTTCGAGTTACCAACACTATAGAAGACTACCGCGTTCATCGTGGTGAACGACCTGTTGGAAAATTAAATCCTTCTGAAGAAACCATTGTTACATCCTCTGAATCAACTGTTGGGCCTTCCCACGGTGTAGTGGGCCAAGATCCTTTTTGGTCCGGTAATTACCGAAGGGTTCTTTTCGGTACAGAGTCACCCCCTGTTTACGCAATCAACCCTCCAGTGTCTCCGAAGACAGAGACTACACCCGAGACTAACACTTACCGTTTTGTTCTTCCTCCCGAGATGGCCCATCTCGCAATTACTACGAGTGTCCAAACCGAGGTTACTGCAACTACTCTCCCTCCTATTAATACCCAACGGATACCTGATGCTATCCCAACATTACCACCCGGTTACCATGCACTGAATGCTCTGTTGAATCCTCCTAATCCAACACCTCCGCAAACCCCTACCGGTTCTCTAGGTGGTCCTGGGTATGAAGTTCCTCGTTTTATTCCGACACTCCTACCTTTTCCTCCTGGTAATACTAATCCTAGTGGAATTATTCCAACTGTTGCACCCAACACGCACATTCCAGTTGGTGGACAGGGTGGTACGGTTACTTTTCCTTTTCTCGGACACAACGCAGTTACTGCACAACCTACGGTTGGCACACAACTTCCGTGTGGAACTATACCAACAACAGGGGGTCCAACTTCACCATTTGGACAAAACATACCTCCTGAGTTGGCCCAGTATTGGAAATAGCTTTTACGCAACATACCTCTTGCTGGGGGGGCAAGCAACAATCCCTCCTGTAGGCCAGCCATATCCAGGTGTGACTAATCCTATTTGGGGTTCGGGTCAAACTTCCCAACCTCAGGTCCCTGCTCAATCTCAAGGTTCTAATCCTTGGGGCTACTACCCTATTCAACTGCCACCGAATCAACCCAGAGCTTCCCTATACGGGCAGTCTTCTTATGCTCCCACTGGTTTTCTGACGGGGCTTCCACCCCAAAGCCACCAGTACCCACAAGTAAACCGACAGTTGCCATTTCTTGCTACCTTGGACTTGCCAGATTTGTCCAGGATCCTGAATGATCCTATCCGTCACTCTCCTCAATGGCCTACTATCCCTGCCAAACTTCCATCGGATATTCCGAAATTCGATGGCAAGCCGGGAGAGGACCCAAATAATCATGTCATGACCTTTCACTTATGGTGTTCGTCCAACTCTCTGATGGATGACTCCATTCGTCTTCATCTTTTTCAACGAACCCTTACCGGTTCGGCTGCGAAGTGGTACATTGAATTGCCATGAGGTTTCTTTTTTGACTTTAACACCTTGGCCATGGCCTTTCTCATGCATTACCAGTTACCGATCCGTTACGATACTGGGACTGCGATCCTAACATCTTTAAAACAAACGAAAGGTACTCACATCTCAGATCATATACATGAGTGGATACGTAGACAACGTCTCATCAAACTTGAACTCCCGGACCAGTTACTGGCAGAGTGGTTCACGAAATCTTTTGTGAACGAAATTGGAAAAGACATTGCCATGGGTGGTTTTGTTACAGAGGAGCAGGCTATAATTCGAGCTCAATATCTTGATCTCGTTTATTCGTAAACGGGAACACTCTACAATTTACTGCTCGAACTACCTTGTCCTGGTACTTCCAGCACTTATACTACTCCAGCTGCCTCGCATGCAGCTGATGGTGTGATTGGGACTGCTCATGCCCACTCACATTCCGTTTCAACCACAACCCCTAAACCCACCTCTTCTAATGTTCAGAATGCCCCGTCTCCTGCTCCTCCCACCGGTAAAACCTCAGAAGTGAACGTTGTTCAATCTACACCGACCGGTAAGAATAAATCAAAGAAAGGGAGAGGCAAGAATAAGGGGGGTAAAAATAATAATCCAACCAAACCAACTACAAATGCTCCTGTTGAAGAGCGGGATAAGCACAAACCGAGGTACCCTTTCCTTATCTGTGGTGACGATCATTATACCAAGGATTGTCCTCGACGTGCCGAAGTTTCCAAGTTCCTTCAAGGAACGCCCAAACCACCTACGCCGACTGTCTTGTCTCAACCTTTCCCGTCTCAGCAGCATACCTCGTTGGTCATTCACGACCAACCTTCTAATTCCACCACATCATATGTTTTGATGTGCATCGGTGATTCTAAGAAGAATGACGTTGCAATTGCAACCAGAGCTAAAGACTATACTCCTTCTAAGGAGAAGGTGGACGATTTACCTCCTGATCTGGTACAAGCCTCTCCACCGAATCCACCTACGAACGATCCTCTTCATCTCGAACGACTGAGTCTTGATACAGTCCTATGACCCCCTAAAGGTGTTGTTCGCAAGTCGACTTTCAATCCTCACGCTCGTGCGGCCCAGAACTACAGTATTGTGGAAGATCTGGCCCAGGCACCTTCAGCGATGTCAGCCCTTGAAGTCCTTCAATCTTGTCCTGCACAATGGAGGGCTCTGTTGAAAGCTATAGGTGGAATCGATCCTATAGATTCGAATTTGATAGTATTTGAATTTGACAAGCATGTTCCAAGGTTACCCCCCCAACTTGCTTTTCAGATACAAGTTATTGTCGCTGACAAAATCATTTGTCGGACAGTTGTTGATGAGGGGGCCTCTACGTGTGTAATGTCTCTTACTTGTTGGAAAGCAATTGGCTCTCCTCCGTTAACAGAATCAAAAAATACTTTGAAAGCCTTTAATGGCTCTGGTTTTAAGCCTTACAACGTTCTTTCCTCGTTTCCTTTCACTCTAGAAGGTAAGACCGTCCAAGTTGAAGTGGAAGTTTTCGATTCTCCTTTAGATTATAATCTTCTTCTTGGTTGTAGCTAGGTAGATTCCATGTGTGATGTTGTGTCAACACTTTTCCGTGTCCTACGATTTCCTCACCAGGGAAGAGTGGTTACTATTGATCAGCTTGCCTTCTTTAATTCCGATACTCGCATGGGGAACGTACCGTTCATAGCTAAAACCCCGTCGGGTTACGAGAATGTTGGAGTCGGTCTTTTAAAAGACTCTTCGTTAATGGGTACTTTTCCCATACCACCACCACCCGATATTCTACGCCCATCAGTTGCTTCGATTAATATGATCTTCACCGTTCCTTATGAACTTCCAGTGTCTTTTGACCCTTGGATAGTCCCTGATCCTGGAGATCATGCTCGTTTCGATGATGTCATGCCGTTAAGTCCAGTTGAGTCTGCTTATCATGCGATTCAATCAACAACACCTTCTACACCTTCTCTTGAGGAGTTGTCTCTTGATCCTTTTCACGTTATCTTTCCCACTGACGAGATGATCATGTCTGTCATGGCTGATACACCTTCGGATGATGGGCATCATCGTTCCATACTGTTTCTGGAACAACATACTCTCGAGAATTACCAACGGATTTCGACTCCGTCAACCGTTGTTGTCACTATGACCGTTCCCGGATCTACACATGATGTGTTTACGGAAGGGAACCTCAGTAATATTTCTCCCACGATACCCATTGATATTTCAGTGAAACTTGGGATAGTGGAAAATGTTCACATTGGAGCTTCGTGTTCTCCAGAGGAAATTATTACCTATACTTCTTTGTTCAAGTTATTTCGTGATGTTTTTGCCTGGAGTTACGAAGAGATGCCAGGTATCGACCCGTCTATCATTGTGCATGAGATAAAAATGTACCCTGGAGTTAAACCAGTATGGCAGCGCCTCCGTCCTGTCCATCCACGTAAAGCGGCAGCCATTAAACTCGAAGTTGAAAAACTTCTTAAAGCCGGTTTTATTTACCCCGTGTCTTTGACAGAATGGGTTTCCAACCCTGTACCGATTGATAAAAAAGGTGGTAGTATACGAGTTTGCGTTGATTATCGGGATATTAACAAAGCTTGTTCGAAGGACAACTTTCCGACCCCTTTCGTCGACCAAATCGTCGATGACTGTGCCGGTAGTGAAATATTTTCCCTCATGGATGGATTTTCCGGTTACAACCAAATTAACATCGCTCCTGAGGACCAACATAAAACCGCTTTTATTTGTCCTCGGGGTACTTTCGCCTACAGAAAATGTCCCTTCGGTCTTAAGAACGCAGGTGCAACTTTTCAACGTGCCATGTCTTATGCATTTCACGATATCAAGCATATCGTTCAACCTTATTTGGATGATTTTCCAGCTCATTCTTTGCGCCGAGTCGATCACCCCAATCACCTTCGAGCAATTTTCATCCGTTGTCGGTTCTATCGCATTCGTCTGAACCCTCATAAATGTTTTTTCTGCATAGAATCCGACCACCTTCTCGGGTTCATTGTTTCACGTCAGGGGATCCGGTTAGATCCTATCAAGGTTGAGGCGATTCTCAATCTTCCTCCTCCTTCTTCACTACGCCAGCTACAAAGTTTGCAGGGGAAAGCGAACTTTCTTCGTCGTTTTGTCCCGAATTACACCGAGATTACTCATGGTTTCACATGTCTTTTAAAGAAAGGTTCTGCGTTTGTTTGGGATAAAATTGCCAACAACGCTTTTGAAGCCTTAAAGCTATCCCTAATTAAGGCTCCACTTCTTTTACCTCCCGATTATAGCAGGGATTACTTTCTTTATCTGGCTGCTTCCGAGTATACCATGGGCATGGTCCTCGTTCAAGAGGATGATAACCACGATGAACATGTTATCTATTACTTGAGTAGAAGTTTATCATCAATG
This sequence comes from Picea engelmannii, assembly GCA_009831015.1. NCBI lineage: Eukaryota > Viridiplantae > Streptophyta > Pinopsida > Pinales > Pinaceae > Picea > Picea engelmannii. The sequence goes on along the minus strand of ML777106.1, from coordinate 696,453 downwards.
GAAGTCAAGTACCAACATGTTGAGAAACTGGCGTTGGCTGCTGTTCAAGAAGTTCAACGTTTTCGTCATTATATTCTCTCCAGAAAAACTACAGTGATTTCGCATTGTAACCCCATGTAGCATATATTGACAAGTCAATTGCTAGGGGGAAAGTACTCCAAGTGGATTGTTATTCTCCAGGAGTTCGACTTGGAATTCGATCGTGCCACGTCGAAGAAATCCTTGGTTTTTGCTGAGCTAATTTGTGATTTCCCCCACTCTGCCACGGAAAATGTAGCAGTTGATTCGTTACCCGACGAATCACTTTTCCTTATCAGTACTAATGATATTTGGTACAGAGATATCATTATATATCTCCAAACTCAAACTTTCCGGCCTGCTTTGTCCAGTAATGAACGACATCGAATACGTTATCAGGCTTGCCAGTACATTATCCTCGGTGATACTCTTTACCATCGAGGCATTGACTCGATCTTTCGACGTTGTTTGAATTTTGATGAAGCTGAGAAAGATTTGAATGACTTCCATTCAGGAGCATGTGGTGGTCATATGTCTGGGTATGCTACTACCCAGAAGATCTTACGTGCAGGATACTTTTGGCCTTCTCTATTCAATGACTGCATTACTGCTATTCAGAAGTGTTATGCCTGCCAGACCTATCAACAGAAGATTCGGTCGCATCCTGCTCCCCTTCATCCTGTAGTCTCAGTAGGTCCTTTTTCTAAATGGGGCATTGATTTCATGACATGTTACCCTCACTCGGTCGGGGGGCATGGCTATATTATTGTAGCTGTTGATTATTTTACAAAATGGGCCGAGGCAATGCCGACATTCGATAATACTGGGAAGACTGCAGCGTTATTTCTTTTCAACCATGTCATCACTCATTTCGGTGTCCCTCAGGCTATCGTTACCGACCACGGTAGTCATTTTAGGAATTATATGATGTCAGAACTTACAGAGAAGTTGGGCCTTCTTCATGACAGCTCAACCCCTTATTATCCACAAGCTAATGGCCAGGTCAAAGCCATCAATAAGGTTCTCATAACTATGATTCGATGGATGATAGGGATACATAAAACCAGCTGGCACACGATGTTATTTTCGGCATTGTGGGCATATCGGACATCCGTTAAGTCCGCCACGGGATTTACACCTTTTCGTTTAGTTTATGGCATGGAATCCATTCTGCCAATAGAATGCGAAATACCTTCTTTGAAGCTAGCTGTAAAGCTCTTACCTAATACTTCTGCCGAAGAAGAACGTCTGTTGTATTTTATGCGATTAGACGAGACCCGACGTGATGCCACTTTAGTAATAGAAGCCCAAAAGAAGCACGTTAAGGCACAATATGACAAACATGTCAAGCCTCGCGTGTTCTCTGAAGGAGATCTCGTTCTTCTGTATGAACAAGATAAAGATGTCCTAGGAGCCAGGAAATTTGAACCTATGTGGCGTGGTGCCTATATTGTCAGCAAAGTGTTGGAAAAAGGAGCATATGAACTAGTGGATTATGATGGTGTGCCTTTGAGTGAACCCAGGAATGGGTTATACTTAAAGAAGTACTATGGCTAAGTTATTTGTGCGTGAGTACTTGTATTTTATGTATCATATTGTGTGTGTGTGTTACTTTAATTTTTGCTTTTGACGTTATCTAGTCTCTGCCCTTACATGACGTTGTGTTTGATAGCCAGATGTCGGAGTATTCGCTACCTTATATTGGCTTCGCCGACGGTGCTAGTCGTAGTACTCGGAACCTAGCTTCTGCTGCTTGGGAAATCTATGCCCCGACAAATGAACTCATATCTCTACGAGGTATATGTCTTGGCCGAGCAACCAACAATATCGTAGAGTATAGCGCCATTATTGAACTTTTGGTTGATGTTATCTCTCTGGGAATTCGTCATTTGGTTGTACGACTTGACTCGCAGCTTGTAGTACTACAACTCAGTAATGTATATTCTATTCGAAGTCCTACTTTATTGAGAGTATATTTGCGGATTCGCCTCTTGGAACGGTACTTTGATCACATATAATACCAACACATTCCTAGATGTCTTAATACATTGACAGATGCTTTAGCTAATTATGTATTGGACAGGCACTTAAATCATTTATAAATCAAACACATTAAGATGTACACAATGTAAAGTAAGCCGGGAGAAACCATGTATATATATATAACGATCAAAGTTTGTTTTTACAAAATGGTTGTCCGAAGACCAAAATATCAAAAATGGAAGCTCATGGCTTCTACAAAATGACATCACTAATGATGTTCACGGTAACAGAATAATGTCCTAGCAACCCTACGGAGCAAGCGACTCATAGATGAAGAGACTCCCACAGTGTGACGTTGATCGTGTCGTGGAATCTCCTCTAGGGGCATCTCTGGAACATCGGCCATAAGGCCCTCTAAATTCTGCTCCACTGTCAGATAGTCCTCGGCGTACTGTGGAACTGCTACTGCTACCTCTCCTCGACGTTGAACGGGAGAACTACCAGCAGGTCTATATGCTCCAACGTCTGTGTTATCAACAAAATTTTGGTGTTAGTCTTCAGATTAATCTATAAACAAAAACATTTAAATATATAAAAAATACAAAAACATTTAAAAAATTAAAATTGTTGTACTTCTTACCGAGGTTTCCCCACTGGGTATCCTCCGGAAGTGCAAGGTCAGGATCACCACGGAAATCTAAACCAACATATGCGTAATCCTCTATCATCAGCACCTAGCCTTGAAGCTAATCGAAGAAACGATCGTCATACCTGACGATAGGCCCTGCCACATGTTGGGCCATGAGTTGGCACCATCGTAACATCCTTAGGTCCCTGGGACCCGGAAACTGCCAATCAGCCTGAAGCCTAAACACCGGGACCCTCTCGCAGAAGAAGGATACCAAAAGAGATCCATACCCGAACTGTTTTAGATCTCCACGCCTGCATTTGGTCAGTTGTTTTTTAAGACTGCGTAGAACAACATCAGCCCAGTTGAAGACCCGGGGCTTAGTACACGCGGGCTCAGTACACTCGATGGCATACTGAAAATAGATCTGCAGAGCCATATGTGGGGCTGCACTTCTTGCCATCCGAGCGATAGTAAAGAGAATGGTATGGAGAGTTATATCAGTCACTCCCCAAATGGCCACCTTCCCTTTCTGACGTTCATCCTCAGGCATGCAGTACTACCTGCAATACTTGCTCATTTTTAGACCACCCCTTCGGCTACCGGTCAAACTGACATAGGATCCCCGTCTTGAAAACCCAGTCAAGAAATAGATGTCCTCAATGTATATACTCAAGGTGTGAGCTCCCACATTGAATACTTGTTGATCCGGGTCCCACATTCGGATCAAGTACTCTAGCAATCACACTTGGGCTCTCATGCCCGGGATTCAGAAATACTTCAGGAGACCGCAATCTCTTAAAGTGGCAATGGTTTGAGGGTGATTTTTGGCATTGGTATTGTCTTCCTCGTGTTCCCGTTCTCTCCATTCGAGCACCATAATGATGGGTATTAACCTGCATGGAAACCATGTGAAGATAGTTAATAATCTAAAACATGAGAAAAATTGGTTTTATTGGCTAAATATTACAAAAAATTTTGGGCTCTGCGCTGTTCGCAGGTGGCTTATAGCACACAGTGCGAACTTCTCGCACTCTACCTCAAGCCCACCTGCGAGAATGAGGACTTCTCGCAGGCCCCGTATGGGCAGCCTGCGAGAATCCTCCTTCACGCATAGGGTTTCAAAAACTAATTTAAAACTTGAAATTTAACCAATTAAATCATGAATTTAAACCATGAAAATCTAGGGAATGGAGAGCTTACCAATCTGATCCAGACGGCTCGTGGAATGATGCCCCGAAGCTCCCGAAAATCGACGATGAAGGTAGAGGGTAAAATGGAAGTTTTTGCACTCAAATGGTAAAATGGTAGAATGGCATGGTAAAATATGTTGTAAATTCATTTTATTACTTTTACTATGTCAAAAAGTGGGTTTTTCATATTTATTCATTGTTTAACCCTAATTGCTAATAAGGGAATGAGTTAAAAATCTTTGCAGGTATGGAACATGAAGGGTCATGGACGATTTTTTATGGTGTGGTATATTTTTGATTGCTTTCTATGGTTTTGATATAAAACCTCGAGCGCCTTTTATCCGTTCTTGCGCTTGTCAAAAACATAAGAACGTGATCGAGCGTTGTTTTATCCCTTTTCCGGGCTCGCTATGGTCATACGAAAAAGGAACCCCCCTGGAGTTATCTTTAAGCTCTTTTCAGACTCTCTAAATAGGAAAAGATTGCCGAGCGACCTTGCTATTTTCACGCTCGATAAAGTATTTGAAGTATGCGTCCTTCGAGCGATAGTTTAACCCTTTTTCGGTCTCGTTGGACTATTGTACGAAAAAGGCACTAGAGAGTTCTCTTTTCAAGTGTTTTTCTAAACTCTATAATCTTGAAAAACCTCCGAGTTTACTATCTCTGGACTCGCTAAACAAACATTGACAGACCCGTAATGGGACCGAACCACTCCTTCCTAGGGTTTGTTAAAAATACTCCGAGGGACTCGTCCGAAGGATGAGCTTATATCAACAAGCATATGTGATCCTCTTCAAGCTTGCGTAAAAATAAAGAGGTACTTGCTAGAAATGGTGGGGGAAAAATTTGGGAAAGGGATATGTTTCATCTTTACATTAATTGGCAGTAAGAGTCGCTCTTGAACATGACAGTCCCTATTCATCATCTGAAGCCGGTTTGGGTAATCCATTTGTCTCTCATTCGATTTGATAACAAGGTATTTCCATGTGTCATATTTGAGTCAATGCTGCCAAATCATTGGTCGTGTCGTTCATATGTTCGAGAGCAGTTTGTCTGAAACCTCTACTTGAGTCAGCCATCTGCAGTTATCCATTCCTTTCGTGTCGGCCTTCCTTGTGTCCAAAGTTCAATTGTCACATGCTCTGTTTCACTTTCAAACTCTGTTACTCATTTCATGTCATTGATGGGGGATACATCAAGGCCCTCCTGTGACGAGTCTTGTTCCGTCGACATCAGCACATTATCCGTGATTAATACTTAGAAATCATTCAGTACCTTGGAGATTGCATGCCTCAATGGCAAGTTTCCTCGCTTTCGACAGTGGGTTTACATCATTGACCCCTGATTGAAAGATTATGTCGATTGTTCGACATAAACTCATTTATTCACAGTTGATGGATTGTACTTTTGTACCTTGGGGGTCATTGACATTAATGGTGATTTCCCTCGCACTTGTTAACGGTTGCATCAATGACCGGTAATCAAGTGGTTTCTGGCATGTTCGACTTCGACACATGTAATCACATGGTTAGATTCATACTTTGGGTGATGAGATTGAAGACCCTGGATATTATCTTTGTGGTCCAGGTTGCGATGGAGTATGTATAATTTGCGACACATAGATCCACTGTGTATGTTTCGTGGCTATGTCATTTTGACTGAAAATTTGTCGCATAGATCCACAATGTATTCAGGTGGCTGTGCTATATTATTATTGCATGGATCCACAGTGTATGATTGGTGGCCATGATCTTTGTTTATGATGTCATCAGTCTATGATCTGAGTATGGGAATGCCTACCTCGGAAGGGATACATATTATAGTCTGCCGATGATTGGATGTTTGTAGGTTTCCGATTAGATGTGCTCTTGGTTTTTGACACACACATGCAGCTTACAAAGTCCGTCGACTATCACTGATTCCACTCTCAGACTTTGGGGGGCATTCTATTATCCACAATTTTGGTCATCGTGATAGTGTTATGATGATGTCATGGTGATGGAAAATCAAGCTCTTTACTAAGAATACTTTCCTGGGAAAAGTTGCACTTGTCTGCTTCCAGAAACTATATTTTTCAAGAAGTTCGTAGGCTGCCTATATACTTGCCTGTGAGAATGCCTGATTCTCGTAGGCTGCATTAAGCTAGGGTGCGAATAGTTCACACTGTAACAAAGGCCAGGGTGTGAACGTATTTTTAAAGAGGAAAAATATGAAGTTATCGAGCCTTCTAGAAGAGAATCTTCGAGAAGAATGAGTTGGCTAACGAATGGTTGTTCAAGTGCTGGCATTCCAGATATCTTGGGATCATTTTCTATCCAGGTAACTAAATTATCTTCTCCTATATATTGAGGAGATGGCTCATTGGAAAGGTTAATAAGAAGAAAGCTAGCAAGAGATTGATTGGAGAATTGTTGGAAGCCTGTATGAAGGACTGATGCTACAGCAACAAGAGACTACAGCAAGGTCATCACAAGTGGTTGATTTTCTTCATGCATGAGAAAGTGTGTGTGTCAGAACTAGGAGCCATCGAAAGGAGACCTACGACATCAAGGCTCAAGTTGTAAGTTTCACTTTCAATTAATTCAATACAGTAATATGTCCCTTTCCCATAAAAATGATGTCACTTTATTACATGATTCCTTGATCACATGTATAGACTAGCCATTGAATATATTAACCTGCCTTTACTTTGATTGGTTTGGACTGTTGTGATATGAACGATGCAAGATCATTGGAGTAAATATTGGAACAACAGAGACCTAAGGAAAGCGTTCATAAGGTATGCCCATAATCCTTACCTCTTAGTTCACTCAATAGGCTAGATCTAGGGAAAGAGTAGTATTCTGTCCTGTTTTGTTCTAGATCCAGGTGGATCTAGGGAGATCGGTTCGTGTCCGCACTTACGGATTAATCCTGAAACAATTTCTCCTCTTTTCCTTGGGAACATGCACAAATTTTGGAAGATTGATTGTTGTCATTGATGTCAACCCTAGTCATGGGTTTTGGACCACAAGATTGATAAAGGTATTTGGACATGAAGGGAAATGTACATGCATATACAACACCCATGAATGGATAGTATACATCATGTTGTTTCCAGTGGTATGTGGCATGTCACATGGATCCTCATGGTTGAGGAGAAATGAATTTTTGAAGATGACAAAGTGAATTGAAAAAGGAAGTAC
>ML777106.1:671870-685288 GCA_009831015.1 Picea engelmannii | reverse complement strand
ATTGATTATTTCTCATATATTGTGCATGGTGTATTGTGGTGTATTGGTGTAACTCTTATACTATTGTTCATTGCTCATTGGATATAATTGAATGGTTTAAGTATAAGTTGAAAAAGGTTTTAAAATTGTACTTGATACTGATTTACCCCCCTCTCAGTATCAACAACAAATGCATCACATCCAAATACTTTGATATGTGAAAGCGAAGGATTCTTACCCGACCATACCTCATGTGGAGTTTTGTCGAATAACACCGACAAAGGAGATATATTCACTAGATATCTTGCAGTGTCAACTTCCTCTGAACAAAATTCTTATGTGATCCCAACACCACTGAGCATGCGCCTTGCTTTATCCATCAATGTTTCATTCATTCTCTCGACAAATCCATTTTTTTGTGGGGTATATGATGTAATATTTTGGTGTGCTATGCCATACTTCTTACATAATTGATCAAATTATTTTCCATTGAATTCACCACCATTGTCAGTCCTCAACACATTAATCCTTTTCTCTATCTAGTTTTCCACAAGATCTTTAAACTCCTTAAATCTCTCGAAAACCTATGAATTTTTCCTCCTTAAATATATCCATGTCTTCCTAGAAAAATAATATATGAAGGAGACATAATATAGGGGTCCACCAAGTGAAGGCACTGTAATCGGGCCACACACATCACTATGAACTAGTTCTAGAATCATATTTCCCCTTGTCACTCCAAATGGAAACCTCACTCGAATTTGATTTCCATATATGAAATGCTCACAAAATTCAACCTCTAAACCACATTCATAAAACCCTTCAACCATACCTTTGTTGTGCATATATTGAAGTCCTTTTTCTCCAATGTGTCCCATCCTCTCGTGCCATAGCCTAGTCGGGTCGATTTTGTCATGTTCGAGTCGGTTTGAACTGACTTAGCTCGAGTTGAGCCAAGTTGAGTCGGCGTCAAGTTGAGTCGCATTCGAGTCAATTTTAGGAGAAATGATGTTGTTTCATCCAGTCGAGTCAACATTTCCTAGAAACTTGTATAGGGTACAAATTTGAACTCCTTTCATTAATACCATCACACCTCTCACCATCTTGCATGAATCCTTCTGTAATAGAGTATGCACACCTGCATCACTCATCTAGCTGACATACGTTGGGTTTCTTACCAAACTAAGAATGTGTAGCATACCTCAAAGGGTTATTTTCCTCCCATCCTGCAGTAACAGTCAAACTCTTCCTCGTCCGACAATTTTAGTTGTTCAGTTGTCCCCCAATAACACATCACCCCCATTGTATCATTCATATTCACAGAACCATTCTTTATGTGGTGTCATATGATAGGATGTTATTGAGTCGATCAACCAAACTTCTTGATCCGACCGTGTGCTAGTTGTCACCAGGTACACAACACCTCCTTTATCCATGGTCATATTTCTCTCAGTCAACTGCTTCTCTTTAGATCCAACACTGACTTATGTTACCTTCAACTTACAGTCCTTTTTATAATTCCCATCTTTGCCACATTTCCAACATCTTTGCATCAACTGAACCAGGGATTTAGATGTAGCCTTCGACTTGAAATTTCTACCAGAGAATATTCCTTTATCTCTGTCTATTGGTCGACCTCTCACCACTAAAGCATATTTGGTCGATCCTTCCATGTTTTTCCTTCTCATTTCTTCCGATAACAGAGAAGAAACCACATCCTCTATTTCTAGTGTGGTTGTATTAATCCTAATATCCATGACTAAGCTATCCCAGAAGTCTGGAAAAGAACATAATAGGCTGAAACACTTCTCCTCCTTAGTGATCTTAATATACACAGATAATAACTAGATTAAAATGGTGTCAAATGCATTTAAATGCTCAGTCATTGAACTTCCATCACTCGTTCTCAGAAGATACAGTTTCTTTCTGAGAAACAACTTATTTACCAGATATTTTGATTGGTATAATATTCCTAGCTTGTCCCACAGTTTCTTGGCCAAATCTTCACCTAATACATTCAACAACACCAAATTTGCAAGACAAAGATGAATTGTACTTCTTTCTCTTCTTTCGAGTTTATCCCATTATTTCATTGACATGCCTATTGGCTGGGCAGTTGGAAAGACCATTTTCCATTTTTCTCAATATACAAGAAGATCTTCCATTTTAAGCTACCAAAGCTCAAAATTCTAGCCATTGAATTTTTCTATCTCTATTCTTGAACTGCTCTCCATTCTTTACCATGATCTTTAACACAATTTATGACTTACAAATCTTATTGTACCTAGGGTTTGGTTCTCAGATTCAATATTGGAAAATCAATATTTGAAGCACTTGTCAAAGCACAAAGATATGATACAACATGTCAGGAAATAAGAGAAATTTCCACACTAAACCTATCATAAGAGAAGAAGAATTTAATTAAGAAATTAAGTGAACAAGAAATGACACAATACACAAATATTTTACCTTGGAAACCGTAAACTGGGAAAATCAACATTCCTTGAGCGTTCTACTCTCTTGATGTCTTATTCAATCTGAATAAAAGTTTACATGTCTAACCTTGGCCCACACCTAAGACACAATTGACATCATACCCTATTACCTGCATAAGAACAACCCTATATCCAATCTGACTTACACCTACATGTCCAAAAACCTATGATTTACTCATGCATTAGCATATTTTGCATTAGACTTTACGACCTTACAACATGTTGTTGAGCACTCAACACATACTAAAAAGCCTATGTCGAATTTTACTTTTTGGGTACCACTTGATGTTTTTTCACTATCTGATTCGTCTTCATTGTGAAAATGTTGTGTTTTCTTACCATATTGACTCTCATTAAGTCTTTAAAGGTTTTCTTGAATCTATGAAAACTCATGAATTAAAAGAAAAATACTTAATGCTTAAATAAGGAATCAACAACCAAAACACTCTCCTCAACGTGCTCAAAGATTCAGCATCAGAAGCAATTAAAGGATGAAAGAAAATCACTTGAAAAACCGCAGTCGTCGAGCACCAATTTTCATCGACATCGGCAGAAGGAAGTTTTCTTTCGCGACGAGCATCATACAAGGATATTTTCGACAACCAATCCCCTTCGGTGTCGGTAAAAGGCTAAAAGACTAAACGTTGAACGAAGAAAGAAATGATATCACCGATATTCGATACTCAACGCGCTTAGCAAAATCAGAGAATATCAAATCGCGATGAACATATGAACTACGCTAAAAATTTTCTCTAATCGCCAACTTTTGAAACATTTCTGGCATCGAAAGTTTTTGAGGATGCTAACCCAAAGAAAACTACGCGATAGGTTTATACCCAAACGCTGATCCTCGATACCTTTTTGGCATTGAAAGTCCAAAGTTTAGCTTAGAGCGTAGGACTTGAACAAAGTCCCAATTCTGACAAATACCCACAAGCTAAGTCACTGGTCTTCAGTGCCATTTCAACACCGTATGATGAAATCAATCAACGTTAGAGGTTTTTCACAGAAGGGTATCAATGAAAAATACAAACTAACTCAGAGCACCACTAATTATAAATTTGGGGGCTAACTTGCAAGAAATACGGTCTATCTGAATGACACAAACAAGGGGCGCTAAGCAACGAATACCAGGCTGGAAAAATATGTTCCGAATCAGACAAGAAAATACGGACAAAGAACACAAGAGATAATACGCAAAGAAAATAAACGAAGCATCCAACCGCTACAACCATAGTCCTTTCGTCAAAGTTTCAAGACTTTATATTAGATTTCCATCGAGCTTAGATTACATACAAAAGACACTGTCTACACCTTTTGGCCAACCAACCCGATTTACATTAAGAACATGAAAATTTTCAAAAAAATATCAAGTTTTATGCCATGTCTGAGAATACAAAATAGAGTTTGTTAATCATGCCTCTTCTACACACTGACAAGCTTTGCGCGGAATTTCTCACCGGCTACTTTGCGTTCCCTGAGATGTTTTTCATATTCAGTTCTTCCAACGCCCTTTGCACTTCGCGTAGCTGCACGATTGTATCTTGCACTTCCCAAAGCTGTCTCTTGAGCCATGTCACGTTCCCTTCACGACCTTGTGATGCTGACACCTCGAGGGTATTTTTTGCCAATTTTCATATTAATTCTCTATTTTCATGGTAGAGTTCAGAAATGGTGAGTTTTTCTTTCTCCAGCTGTTGAGTCATCTCTCGAACGTTAGAACCCATGGAATATGTCCTCCTAGTTCTTCTCCCGATACCCCAACTTGTGGCTTTGAAAGGCTCTAGCTGGATAGCGTGCATCAGTAATTCCTCGGCGGTCGATCTTGCGCATGACTTGCTCAACATTTGGTTTTCCCTAGCCTCCTTATTCTTCCTTGGCCTTCCCCTTTTTCAGGTTATCTATTGTTGTGGAGGTATGGATTCCGACATCCTTCCTTTCAGCACAACGTCTTCCACTTTGTCCTTTGCATGGTGCGATGCCATCGTTTATGCATATAGGTAGAAACCTCACTTTGAAGCCTTGGGAATGCCCGTTGCAAGTGAGAATGAATCCCAGGCATTTTGGGGCTCAAGCCTAGTGCTTCGGCTACCTCGCGTGCCCTGTCTTATGTTTTGAGGGGTTCCCATGGTGTGAAAACGTATATATATTATGCGTTGGGAACTTTATGAGGGCCCAAAGAAAAAAGAAAAAAATAAATTAATCAGATTGGGCTCACGAGATGAATTACCAGCAGTGCATAAGCTTGGCTAGTGAGTAGAACACATGCAGAACATCCACGATTTATAAAAGAGCGGTCAGTGGGTGGAAACATGCAAGGGAACACTGGATCCATGGTGACTGGATGTTTTGAAGCAAATTGAAGATTTTATGTGGCACATCCGCGCGATGAGCATGCTCCGAGGCATGTGAGATACAACCGATTGGAATTGTAGAAGGTTTTTGGTATGATCACCTTGATTTTTCAATCCCCCGTCCTTTGTGATGAGCTGATGATGGTTGATTCACTTGTTAATGCGACTTTTGTTTAAACAACTTTCCTTGACCTGGGGGACCTAACGAATTCCCTTATGAAAAGATCCAACTCTTTTGGAACATACTCGTACTTTCAGCACATGTTTGTCTCTGACATCCTTTCCGAACTCCAAGGGCCAACTGGCCACTGGCGTGACTTCAACTCTCATATTTTTCCGTACCTGATCTTTCATGCTATGGCATGTGGATGTAAACCACCATAGCTAGAGAAATAATGATGGCACTAACAAAAGTGGTGCAATAAATTTGAAATATTGCAGAGATCTCGTAAGTATCAAACAACCAGGTTTGGAAAGATTTACAGGTATGTACCAGTCTAGATTCTTCATGTTTACACTTAATACATTTATTTTACCAATTATTGTTCTATACGCAGTGTCTAAATGATTTTAATTTCAATTGCAGGAAAGATACCTCCGATTATTGAGCAAGAATGGATCGGGAGCCTCATTGAGAGATGAAAGAAAATGGGCCAGATGCGAGAGAAACTGGGTCAAAATCAACAAGGAAACAAAGGATATCAGACTTCTCTAGTTTGGGATGCCCGACAACCTCGTCGACTTGTGCGACATAATCAAATCATACAATGAGAAATAGAAAAGGTGACAGGCACAAGAGAGCCAGGTCAGGTGCGACAGTTTATAGAACACCTGATCAAAGCTTGGGCTATGCTGCAAAAGTTAAGTGACAATATGGTCAAGTATCGGGCACATGTGGAATAAAGAAATAGAAAAGGTGATAGGCACAAGAGAGCCAGGTCAGGTGTGACAGTTTATGGAACACCCGATCAAATCTTGGGCTATGCTACAAAAGTTAAGTGACAATATGGTCAAGTATCGGGCACATGTGGTAGATATCAGATAGATTTACGTGGCACCGATGGAACAATATAGATTCCCATATTCCCATACCTATGAGGAGTTGTTCATCCAGTGGTCGGAGTACGAGAAGAGTCACCGTTTTAAAATGATATCTTGAGATGACTCTTAGACAAATTGATAGGAGGGAATGCCACATGGTGAATTTTGTTTTACTCATCTGCACTTTAACCGATATTTTCAGTTAATTTTATGTTATAAATAAGAGCATGAAACAATGAGTTCAAGGTTGATGGTTGTTGCAAGAAACTCTCATTTTTGGTTTTGTTAATAATTATTTTGGAGCTGCCTTTAATTGAGAAGTCCTTCTAGACCAGAGACAAGTTTATTTTTTCATCAAATGCATGTATGATTGGACATGGAGAAGAACTATTTCCTATTTCATCTCATGAATGGATGCAATAACGAGTAAGCATTATTAAACCTGTTATCGCTCAGTTTGTAGTCAAGGTCAGGTAGCCTAAAAAGTAAAGGTCAAACTGGCGCAACAGGAGCTTCCCCACCCACTGTCACCTCGATGGGGGGCTCTTTCTATTCAGGGTGGCTAATCCCAAGGGAGACGTCCCTAATAATCTGGGGTGTTGAAAGGAAAAATATCAAGGGTTTAAGGCTCAAGAGGTCAAAGTAGGTTTTCCCTTTCACAAATTACTGCCAAGAAAGATAGTCAAAGAGAAGATATTCCACTGAAAAGACACTTGTTTGCGAGACAAGGCAATGATAAAACTAAAATGTGCAAACAGTGGTTAGTACTTCAATTGTCAATGACTATCAATATAAAATATACATGAGCATAAATAAATGTAATTATTGACGAAGTCAATGATTGCAATAAAATATATGGCTTATAATATCACTTCTTCAACAAATACAAGATGATTATAGCATTCAATGTTCAATATCAATCCTTGAATTATCACAATGCATCAAATACCATAAATCTTCTCACATATAATGTTGTTGCGTCAAGCCTACTGAGGGTGACGTCAGCCCTATTCTAGGTTAGTTTAACTAGACAATGAAGTGAACGTTTTGCTAAATAAGTCAATGAAAATACTCAACACGTTAATGTCTATCAATGGATGACTTAGCCGCAACTTTAATACCAATAAAAAGATCAAAAGAGGCAAGACGTCATCAACAAATTAGGGTTAGTAAATTGCTAGGGTTAGTTAGGGTTTCGAGTTTTAGAAATTCGGAAGAGTGTTTTGACACAAAAGGCTCAACGTTGCATTCTTAGACTAGTGCCTTAGGGTAAATGGAGTCAAGGAGTAAGGCTAAAGGCTTGGGAAGATCTAAATTTAAGGACGAGAGAGTTAGGCTTTCTAGTGCTGATATGGCAGGGCCACAAAGTCAAAACCCTAAGGGGAGGAGGCTCATTCCGGTGTAGCTTAAGCTAGGCCTCATGCTCCTCCCTCTTTCCTTAAAACTCTTTGGCAAAAAAAAGGCTAGCTTCAAAACATAAATCTAGGGCTGAAAAGTGTTATAGAGCCAAGGCTTTTCAAACCCTAAGAGTCAAACCCTAGGTGTAAAGTCAATTAGGCCTAGGACGTCTTCTTTCTTCAATTTATGTTTCAAATCTAAATAAAAAAAAGAAAAATTAGTGTAGCAATGGCTAGGCTATATTCTTCTTAATCAAATGGCTAAACAAGTTTTTATCATGGGGACATGAAGCAAGGACCTACTTGTGTGCTTTCTCCCTAGGGTTTCAATGATTAAACAAAATAACAACAATGTAACCATAAAAGTAAGATATTTAACCTACAACCATTCAATCGAGAAGTTTTGCATGAAAAATATACTTACAAATCAATGAAGACCTAATCAAACCCTAGTTGTAACACCTTCCAATGATAAAAACACCATAATAATGCCAAAGATGATCCTCCTCAAGTGTAGCGCCTCAACTCCAAGAGCCAAATACAAAGACAAAAGACTAAAAGTATTTCTCTCACAAGAGAGTGAGTTGTGTTATTGCTAAAATGAGAGGCAACGTCCTCTATTTATATCATTCAAATGACCTTTAATTACAAAAATAGGTCATTAAAACARCCGACAAGGCTGACTAACAATAGTTACATTATTTGTCACATTAAATGCTAAAATGTCATAATTATGAGCTAAAAGGGAGACGTCAGGCCCCTCTGAGGGAGACGTTGGCCCTTTTTGGGCAAGATCAGCATCCAAAAGGCAAAACGTTGGCCCTTATAGGGCTCCTACAAGCTGCCACATGTGCTAAATGGTCCAAGCACACTGCCACATCCTCCAGAAAATGTCCAGCCTCCCCTGGGTGGCGTCCCGTCCATCAAAGCCATCATCTCATCTGCAATGGGTGATCCCCCTAGGTCGAGCTCTTCCAAAGCGTCCTAGGTGAGGATGCCCTTCTTCTTCTTCATGCAAGGGCTCATCACAATGTTGTCCTACCTCTACCATCCCAGCAACCATCTGATGGGCTCTTCAGCCCCATGGAGGTCCGAACTGATCATATCCCCATGTGTACCGGTCCACTGGTACCTGTCCGTCGAGCATGGTCTTGCACGTCAAAAACTACGCTCTCCATGGGCTCATTAGTCCTCAGGATCATAGCAATGCAAATCATATTTCATCATTAAAGTTATCAAATACATGCATGAAATCCCTAACATATCATTTAAGAGCTCAAAGATATTACACAAATCTACTATACAAAGCTGAAGAAACTGATAGAACAACCTATTGGGCTAACACCCACAAGAGATGGAAAGTTTCCTCAGAAGATCATTCAAGCCATGTTTTATGAGGTGATATGGTTTAGGGATGTCCAGTCATAGTAAGACCAAGGGAAGGTGTTGTCTTTGGGTGCCTTTGTAGGAGGTGAGTTGTACCCGTCATGGATGCATTTTTTCCAAGCCCCTTATTGCCTTTATCTTTTTATTTTATTGATTTTCTTTCTTTTTTACTTCAAGGTCTGACCAGAGGACACTGCCTTGGCTTGGTGACCAGAGCTGACAGTGTTACCCACTGTTATCTTCGCAGAGAAGATAAGGCTGGCTCGTGACGAGACCCCCTTTCCCTTGGCCATGCAACCAAAGTTCACTGCCCTGGCGTGGTGACCAGATGATGGCAATGTCATACTGCTGGATACCTACGAACATACTGGGTCAGCTCGTGATGAGACCTCTCATCCTCTTGGTTAGGTCTTGTTTTATTATTTTTCTTAGGGTCCTTTAAGTTTCTTATCGAGAGGCATTTTATTGCCTTGTCGGGGATCCCCTGGGTGAAGCATCTCTAGGTTTTATTTCCTATGGCTTTTATCTTTTACCAACTTCTTTTACCCCCTGGGCCTTTAGCCCCTTCTTCCCACAAGACAAAGTGTAACCCTGAGAAGTCATCCTAATGGCCAGACTAGGGGAGTGGGATGGATGTGCGGGAGATAAGATGTAAAATGAACAAATGATGGGAGCAGACGATGGCTCTACAAATCCCCCTTGGTAGCTAACCAAAACCCATGAATATCAACTTCCTAAGTCACCCCACCAATTACCCCAACAATGGTCAAGTGGATTAGTGTAAGATCCAAGCAGTCATCAGAAATGAAAGGAACCTACTGCATATATAAGAGGGTTATAACGATCAAATATGACACATACCATGATACCTTGGACCAATTACCTCATGGAGCAAGATCCCTCTCCGATGCAAGTCCAAGCTGGTGGTGATGGAATCTGCTACTGCTGACAGGACAAATCTAGTGAAGACAAAGAAGGGGCCCTGCAGGGCCATGCTCAGGTCAATCCTACTCTCGGTACTTCATGTCTAGGACCTGTGGGCCTTGAGACATGATCTCCTAGTTATCCCTAGATCGGGGATAACATCTAGCTCCAACTCGGGGACATGTGCTAACCGTAGAGCGCATGAGAACCTCAACAATCTCTGACATAAACCTGTAGACCTGCTCACACTTGACAAGAAAGCATCAGCAACAAAAGGTGGGGTGGTATTGCCACCCCGCAAAACAATACATGTGCATATGAGATAAAACAATCATGGATGCAAATAGAAAGTAAAACACTCACCTGCACTTACCTGTTGGCTACATCTTGGTGTAGTCAAACAACCAGTGAAGCCAATCCAATAACGTTCCTCGATACCTTCCTTTGTGCTGCATCATAAACCAAAACAGTGACAAATCAAGCACAAAAAAGTCATGAGTTAGAACATATATCACATCATCGGAAAAGTCAAAATCTAACTCATGGAGGTGGATGGGAGGGATAAAATCCTGCCAAGTCCATCTCTGAGAAAAGTACTCAATCCTATCCAAGAAAGGGTCATGAAAAATACAAGGTTCAGAAAACCGACTCAAAGGGTCTGTAAATTGGTTACCTAGGATATCCTCACACTCTAGAGTCAAGGAAGGAATCGACAAAGATTTAGAATACGACTAGCAAAATATCAAGGGAAGGTTGAAAAACTGATTGGAGCTAGCATTACCCAACCAACCCTTGGAGTCTAGGGTTTGCCCAGGAGGAAACTCAACATGAAAAAGGAATTTCCCAACTACACCTTTAATGGAAAATCATGGTAAGGTAATAACAGATGGTTGGGGTGAAAAGTCATGAGAAACCTTCTTTAGGCAAACAATATCCTTACTTGTATTAAAATTTAAGCATAACGGTGGTTGGCAATCACTTTCATGAAAAGAATCCAAATGCTTAGAAGGGTACTTATCAAAAATCTCAAGGTAAGACTGAAAATCATCAGAAGAATGAGGTACTAGGTCATCCTTGTTTTTTTGAAAGGTACAAGTAAAAACTTCATCTCCTTGTTGCCAATGGTCGGAAGTAGTCTGTTGTGACAAATGCGAGGGCAAAAAATGGAAATGATTCTCAGTGTTATAGATGGGATCCAGGTCATAACCAACTATATCCCACCTACGTCTCCCAATATGTATGAACTCATCAATGTTATCAATAATTTCATTATCTGTGTCATAACATGCAGGGTTTGAAACATCTGAAAATTCATCCTCCTCTTCATCATAAAGTAAAGCATCATCAAAAACTAGGGGAGGAGGGTAACTTACTATTTCTTCCCGTGCAGGGGCTTCGATAGCTTTGGTGTTTTCAGCATGTGTTATTGCTTCATCATCATGAACTGCTTCTTTCTCTTCGATTGCACAACAAGGAACATCCACTTCGTCCAAGGCTTCCATTTCTTCCTCACTCTCTGAGTCATGGAACAAAGTGTCGTTGGAGTCCCTAGAAGAGAAACAACTAACCTCATCTTCTTTCTGTTGTGTAGGAGAAAAGGGATCTTGGATTGCTTTATCAAAGGGAGGCACACATATTGATACTTCATCATTTTTCTCAGATTTCGTTTCTTCAACCATGTCTTCAATCATCCTATGTCGAATGATGGTTTGTTTCCCTTCTTCTTGGAAGTCATCAATAAATTTTTCATGGGAGTACACCATTTCCATAGTAATAGTACCTGTACTGAAGAGGTCTTTCATCCCTGATGAGAAGATATTATGTTCAATTTCTTTAGCCATGCCATAAGCTTCATTTAACGACTTTGGGGCCCTTTTACTGAGGGGTAAACCTAAGTGAGCCAAGATCGCATGGGTATAGAGATGGACAACATACTCTTCTCCAGGATGATGGGTTGCAGGAATCTGATATAGAGTGCCCTCAAACCTACTCTGAAAGTCAAACAGGGTTTCATTCCCACTTTGTTTTATATCCTCAAAATTTTTTTGTAGTACCAGGATGTCCTCTGGTTGAATGCCTTATTTCTCAAGAAAGACTTCTTCAAACTGGTTCATAGTGGTGATGACAGCACTAGGAAGGTTATCATACCACTTCTTAGCATCTCCATGAAGAGTGTTTGAAAAAAAATTCATCACTATATCTTCAGCCTCATCAGCAACAGGGTGGAGCATAAAGTAAGAATAAAATTCACTCATATGAAAGTCATCTCTTTCCCCGTTACCACCATTGAATTTAGGGAACCATCTCTTGGAAATAGGGGGCATTTGTCTTGGGTATCCTAGGATTTTTCTCATGTCTAAGGGTTTATAGCTCCCGGGATCCCATTGTGAAGTCACTATTGGCTTCGTCATCAATGGAGTCGCCAGATAGTTTTCCTGAAACTACCAAAGAATAGGGGGAAAAATTTGTAGTGGAGTCGCCAGGTAAGCTTGTAAGAAAGGATCTCTGAAGCAAGGCCTACCAAAGGTTTGTCATTGAGGAAGATTGACTCAGTGTTCCCTGGCAACGACGCCAAAATGTTATCGCTCAGTTTGTAGTCAAGGTCAGGTAGCCTAAAAAGTAAAGGTCAAACTGGCGCAACAAGAGCTTCCCCACCCACTGTCACCTCGATGGGGGGATCTTTCTATTCAGGGTGGGTAATCCCAAGGGAGACATCCCTAATAATCTAGGGTGTTGAAAGGAAAAAGATCAAGGGTTTAAGGCTCAAGAGGTCAAAGTAGTTTTTCCCTTTCACAGATTACTGCCAAGAAAGATAGTCAAAGAGAAGATATTCCACTGAAAAGGCACCTGTTTGCGAGACAAGGCAATGATAAAACTAAAATGTGCAAACAGTGGTTAGTACTTCAATTGTCAATGACTATCAATATAAAATATACATGAGCATAAATAAATGTAATTATTGACGAAGTCAATGATTGCAATAAAAGCTATGGCTTATAATATCACTTCTTCAACAAATACAAGATGATTATAACATTCAATGTTCAATATCAATCCTTGAATTATCACAACACATCAAATACCATAAATCTGCTCACATATAATGTTGTTGCATCAAGCCTACTGAGGGTGACGTCAGCCCTATTCTAGGTTAGTTTAACTAGATAATGAAGTGAACGTTTTTCTAAATAAGTCAATGAAAATACTCAACACTTTAATGCCTATCAATGGATGACTTAGCCGCAACTTTAATACCAAGCAAAAGATCAAAAGAGGCAAGATGTCATCAGAAAATTAGGGTTAGTAAATCACTAGGGTTAGTTAGGGTTTCGAGTTTTAGAAGTTTGGAAGATTGTTTTGACACAAAAGGCTCAACGTTGCATTCTTAGACTAGTGCCTTAGGGTAAATGGAGTCAAGGAGTAAGGCTAAAGTCTTGGGAAGATCTAAATTTAAGGACGAGAGAGTTAGGCTTTCTAGTGCTGCAATGGTAGGGCCTCAAAGTCAAAATCCTAAGGGGAGGAGGCTCATTCCGGTGTAGCTTAAGCTAGGCCTCATGCTCCTCCCTCTTTCCTTAAAACTCTTTGGCAAAAAAAAGGCTAGCTTCAAAACATAAATCTAGGGCTGAAAAGTGTTGTAGAGCCAAGCCTTTTCAAACCCTAAGAGTCAAACCCTAGGTGTAAAGTCAATTAGGCCTAGGGCGTCTTCTTTCTTCAATTTATGTTTCAAATCTAACTCAGAAAAAGAAAAATTAGTGTAGCAATGGCTAGGCTATATTCTTCTTAATCAAATGGCTAAACAAGTTTTTATCATGGGGACATGAAGCAAGGACCTACTTGTGTGT
>ML777106.1:632508-671820 GCA_009831015.1 Picea engelmannii | reverse complement strand
GTCCTCTATTTATATCATTCAAATGACCTTTAATTACAAAAATAGGTCATTAAAACAACCGACAAGGCTGACTAACAATAGTTACATTATTTGTCACATTAAATGCTAAAATGTCATAATTATGAGCTAAAAGGGAGACGTCATGCCCCTCTGAGGGAGATGTTGGCCCTTTTTGGGCAAGATCAGCATCCAAAAGGAAAAATGTTGGCCCTTCTAGGGCTCCTGCAAGCTCCCACATGTGGCAAATGGTCCAAGCACACTGCCACATCCTCCAGAAAACGTCCATCCTCCCCTAGGTGGTGTCATGTCCATCAAAAGCCATCATCTCATCTGCAATGGGTGATCCCCCTAGGCCGGGCTCTGCCAAAGCGTCCTAGGTGAGGATGTCCTTCTTATTCTTCATGCAAGGTCTCATCACAATGTTGTCCTGCCTCTACCATCACAACAACCATATGATGGGCTCTTCATCCCCATGGAGGTCCGAACTGATCATATCCCCATGTGTACCGGTCCACTGGTACCTGTCCGTCGGGCATGGTCCTTCACGTCAAAAAATATGCCCTCCATGGGCACATTAGTCCTCGAGATCATAGCAATGCAAATCATATTTCATCATTAAAGTTATCAAATACATGCATGAAATCCCTAACATATCATCTAAGAGCTCAAAGATATTACACAGATCTACTATACAAAGCTGAAGAAACTGATAGAACAACCAATTGGGCTAACACCCACAAGAGATGGAAAGTTTCCTCAGAAGATCATTCAAGCCATGTTTTACGAGGTGATATGGTTTAGGGATGTCCAGTTACAGTAAGACCAAGGGCAGGTGTTGTCTGTGGGTGCCTTTGTAGGAGGCGAGTTGTACCCATCATGGATGCATTTTTTCCAATCCCCTTATTGCCTTTATCTTTTTATTTTATTGCTTTTCTTTCTTTTTTACTTCAAGGTCTGACCAGAGGACACTGCCTTGGCTTGGTGACCAGAGCTGACAGTGTTACCCACTGTTATCTTCGCAGAGATGATAAGGCTGGCTCATGACGAGACCCCCTTTCCCTTGGCCATGCAACCAAAGGTCACTGCCCTGGCGTGGTGACCAGACGATGGCAATGTCATACTACTGGATACCTATGAACATAATGGGTCGGCTCGTAATGAGACCTCCAATCCTCTTGGTTAGGTCTTGTTTTATTATTTTTCTTAGGGTCCCTTAAGTTTCTTATCAAGAGGATTTTTATTGCCTTCTCGGGGATCCCCTGGGCGAAGCATCTCTAGGTTTTATTTCCTATTGCTTTTATCTTTTACTAGCTACTTTTACCCCTTGGGCCTTTAGCCCCTTCTTCCCACAAGACAAAGTGTAACCCTGAGAGGTCATCCTAATGGCTAGACTAGGGGAGTGGGATGGATGTGTGGGAGATAAGATGTAAAATGAACAAATGATGGGAGTGGACAATGGCTCTACAAATCCCCCTTGGTAGCTAACCAAAACCCATGAATATCAACTTCCTAAGTCACCCCACCAATTACCCCAAAAATGGTCAAGTGGATTAGTGTAAGATCCAAGCAGTCATCAGAAATGAAAGGAACCTAATGCATATATAAGAGGGTTATAACGATCAAATATGACACATACCATGATACCTTGGACCAATTACCTCATGGAGCAATAGCCCTCTCCAATGCAAGTCCAAGCCAGTGGTGATGGAAGCTGCTGCTACTGACAGGAAAAATCTGGTGAAGACAAAGAAGGATGGGCCCTCCAGGGCCATGCTCAGTTCAATCCTGCTCTTGGTACTTCATGTCTAGGACCTGTGGGCCTCGAGACATGATCTCCTAGTTATCCCTATATATCAGGGATAACAAAACCTATTGATAAGTTATCTGATGCAATGTTTTACAGTTCTTTCTTTAATGATGAAAAATGAATTTTTGTGTTATTATGTGATTGATTATTAGAGTGGAGCGAATTATTTTTCTTACTATTGTTTATCGCATGCATGTTTTCTCCTGATAACTCATATCTCAGTCAGTAATTGGAATATTCACATGGTTAATGTATTAGTACTAGGCCTGTGGTATACGATCATTTTCTGCATACTAGGGTGTAAGGTTTATCCCAAACCCGACCTCTTCTCCATTAGTTTACGTTTGTTCCCATTTATTTCCTAGTTGGTTTATACTGGCTTTCCATCTTATACCAGTCACACCAAAAGAAAATACAAAAGAGAACATTTGAACCGAAGGAGAGGCCTTCACAAGAAAACATAAATCCCATTGATTAATTGGCTGGATCACAAGATCTAGAGAACCATTCCACTATTAAATGTTGCATAGTCTAATTGGGCCTCATTGGTGGGTTTGGTTCCTATTGTTGAACTAAAGGGATTTAGGACCCATCAACGAAATTGGCACTAGAAGGAGGGCCTGAAGAATGAATGGATGCATACATATTTCACATAATATTTCAGACAACCTGTAAGATTCAAAAAAACCCACATGCATGGCTAGTCATTCCCAAGACATCCCACACACACTGAGTACTCCTGAAATGAGTAACTCACAACAGCCCGAGGAAGAACGCTTGTTCCCTGACATAACTTACGCTCTTCCTCACGAGGAATTAAATCAATTTAGAAGAATCACTAGAGGGTACACCCGACAGATCGATGTGTTTTCCTTAGCTCCGATACTTCCTCGAAGACAAAAAATAAGAAGACCAATGGTCGACACCCTCGACCATATTTTTGTGCACACATTAGAATACCTAATATATTTCGAAATCAACAAAATCAAACACTAAATCAAATCCCTGAAATGCCAGTCGACGACGTCTCTGAGCCGGACGATATTTCAGAAGAAGAGGAGTTTAACTCAGGATCCAAAGATATGGAAGACAACAACTGCCATGATGAATAAAGGGGAAACCCACCACAAAACAATGAACCTTGGTTGGTCAGAGATGCTTTTTCCATCCCAGGGCGAGTCCATAACCTTCCCCAACATCCAGAGAAGTTACTTCTTAAGTTTGACCCCGAGACCTCAGTATTACCTGAGGATCATATCAAGAAATTCATACTAGCGATCATACTTATGAATGTCCAACATGAAGATGTAGTAAGCAGGTTATTCCCATACACTTTTGAGAATTCAACTTCCACATGGTATTTCAACTTACCTATAGGATCCATAACTAGTTGGACGAACTTTCAGAAAGACTTCTTGGATAAATTTGGAGAAGAAACTACCATAGGAGCTTTGATGGATGATTTGTTTGCCACTACCATGAGTTAGAAATAAATGGTTAAATATTTCAATCAAATATTCACAACTATCTTGAACAAATTCTAGCCCAAAGCTAAACCTACTCAGGAGTTGCAAATCGAAGTATACGCTAATGCCCTCCCGGATTCTATTTCCATGTTTTTGAATAGGGAATACAAACGAACCTTGGCTGAGAATTTTGAAGAATACAAAACAATAGAATTCCAAATGAAAGGATGCAAAGAAATTTAGGTCTCCTTAGTCAAGAAAGAATCTCAACCCCCCCCCCCCACCCCCGAAGAGGGTTATTTCTCACTAGACCCTCAGGGAAACAAGCAGAACAAGTTCTTGAAAAGGGAAGTGGGGACATAGAAGACCTGCAACGTATGGTTAAGAAGTTATCTAATGAAATCATAGACATGAAAAGAAGTGTCAGGGAGGGAAACCAAGGCCAAAGGCCCTATAAACCTTTATTTAAAAGGAACCCACCATTCAAAGCAATTGAACCTCCCCCAAATAACTTAAATATTGATTTGGGAAATGTAGCATCTGATTCTTTCTGTACTTATCACCAGGAAAACCACTTCGAAAGAGACTTCCCTCAATGGGTGCATGCCATGAATTTGATGGCTAATCGGTTTCTAGACGAGGTCTCCCTGACCAAACAACCAAGCGGTTCAATTATGAATGTTGATGATCAGGAAGATATTGATCCACTAGAAGATACAACCATGTTGATATGGGATCCTGACCTAATCGTGAATTCCGATGAGTTAATTGAGTCTCAAGAACCACCCGTAGAGGTCTCGATGGTGAAAATGTGAAGTAAAGGTCAACCCATCTCAAACAACCTTACTACTACCCAAACGTCAGGGGCAAGATCAACTCCTGAATGCCCAAAAGAACATTTTTCTCCCTGTAAAAACCATATAAGCATCCATACCCGAGAATCACCCAAACTGGATTACAACTTAGTTGAAGATTTGAAGAAGTTAAAGGATAATATATCAGTTATGGACATATGTAGAATCCCACAGAAAAAAGACTTCCTGCTACAAGATTTGAGATTAGTAGAAAACCCTATGACAAGCAATGATTAGGAGAGAAATCTAACTCCCAGAGATATAGTAAATAAACCAATTGTAAATGCCTGCTCAGAAGATAAGAAGGGAAAACCTTTTGTCCCACCGTTCCTTTTAACGTTTGAAGTTTTCAACAAGAACCTCCACAATTGTTTGGTTGATTCAGGAGAATAATCCAATGTTATGCCCTTATCTATTTGCAAAATATTAAATGTCGTTCCTCTCCAAAGCGATAAACATGTAATACAACTAGACATAAACCATTTCAAAGTCATGGGAGAACTCACATATGTACTGATCAGGATAGCGACACATCCTAAGTTTGTGAAAGTGATTGCCATCATTGTGGTAGATATCCCAGAAATTTATGGGTTACTACTAAGCCAAGATTGGTCTGAGAAGTTAAAAGGATACTTTAGTATATATTGGGCACACCTTTGGATATCATTGAAAGGATATAAAAATATGATTAGAATTTATAGGGAACAATATCTAAAACATACTATCATTGACCTAGAAACCCTAAACGAACCCTCATCGATAGATTTCCTTGTTCTAGGCAATTATTTCTGCGATTCCTACTTCGGGAAATTCTCCCCTCTTTCATATGATGTTCCTCTCACTTAGAAATCCAAAATGATTTTTTAGGAGGAGTTTCTGACAATGGTGGAAGAAATCCTCTTCTGCCAAGAACTTGCGTTAGAAATCACGAAACTAACAGGAGGAAAAGAAGAAAGTGATAAGAGAGAGGAAACAAATAACCTTCTCTCACAAATTTGGACCATATACTTTGATGGATATAAATCACAGGAAGGGTCTGGGGCAGGGTGCATCATCATTGATCCAAAGGGTAAAAGTCACTTCCTATCCTGTAGACTTGAGTTCGAATACACAAACAACACCGCTGAGTATGAAGCTCTAGTACAGGGGTTAAAGAAAGCCATAGACTTAAACGTCAAGGAATTGAAGGTTTTTCAGAGATTCTGAGATTATCATTAGACAATTAAGGAACTACTATACATTGCAATTCCCCACACCTAAATAATTATCAACATGAAGTGCATAGGTTAATAGATCATTTTGAAGCTTTCAATATTACAGTGATCCCTAGAGAAAAGAATATCCTTTTTTATTCCCTAGCCACAACTGCTTCAAGGTTGTCACCTTTAGAAGATTACGAAGCCTCCCGGTTCATTGTGGAACTACTCTACAAACCATCAATGCCTAACAACATTTCTAATTGGAAGGTCTTTGAAGGGGATGAACAAATCATAAACTTTTTGACTAACCAAGATAATTTCAAAGACTTGGCTATTGATGATGAAGTATTCCAGAAACAATCAATAGACCCTGATCCTCAGACAGGTCAACCAGCTGACAAATCGAAGTCTCACACAATCCTGGAGGGGATAGCTAATTTATAAAATATTTTTGACCTAAAAGAACGATTTAAGGGAACCAAAAACGTGAAGACCAGTAGTTCTTGTCCCATGCATGAAATTGTAAATCTAGAAACCTCGGAAAGCCCCAAGAATGTAAATCTCAGTAAGATGATATCTAAGGAGGAAAGAAAGGCCATCTCAAACTCTTCAGACAGTATCAATATGTCTTTGCGTGGTCCTACCAAGATCTAAAAACTTATGATACATGTATCATTCAACACATTATCTCATTAAAATCTGAAGTGAAACCCTTCCAATAGAAGCTTCGAAAGTACCACCCATCCCTAGAACCTCTCATGTGTCAGGATTTAAAGAAACTACTTGATGACAAGATCATTTTTCAAGTTAGACACTCCGCATGGGTAGATAATTTGGTTCTTGTGAGAAAAAAGTCAGGAGAAATTTGCTTATGTTTTGATTTTAAGAACCTCAACAGAGCTTCGGAAAAGGACAACTACCTAGTCCCACTGATGGAGCAACTCTTGCAGACCATGTTTGGATATGAGATTTTCTCTCTTCTGGACAGTTTCTCGGGTTACAACCAAGTTTGGTTTGAGAGGAAGACCGTTTGAAAACTACCTTCCAAACCAAGTGGGGAACTTTTTCCTTCAAACGCATTCCCTTTGGGTTAATCAATGCAAGGGAAACCTTCCAAAGGTAAATGGACGTAGCGTTTCGAGGATTGATCAACAAGTGTGTTGTAGTTTATCTTGACGATGTAATTGTGTATTCAAAGAACAAAGAATATCACATCCAACACTTAACCCAGATTTTCGAAAGATGTAGGAAGTATGGTATATCCTTAAACCCTAAGAAAACTATTTTTAGTGTCAAGGAAGGTAAGCTTCTAGGCCACATTATATCTCAAATAGGAATTCACATAGACCCATAAAGGATTAAGGCTATAGCTCAACTTCCATTACCTCACAACAAAAAATCTATGCAATCATTCTTCGGGAAAATCAACTTTGTGAGGAAATTCACCCCCGATTTCCCAGAAACCATCAAACCCTTACAAAATATAAATCATAAAGATGTTGAATTTAAGTGGGATGATGAAGGAAAGAAGGCCTTCAATGATATTAAGACCGCTATATCTCAAACCCCCATGTTGCA
This sequence comes from Picea engelmannii, assembly GCA_009831015.1. Taxonomy (NCBI): domain Eukaryota; kingdom Viridiplantae; phylum Streptophyta; class Pinopsida; order Pinales; family Pinaceae; genus Picea; species Picea engelmannii. Next base: position 664,916 of record ML777106.1, on the reverse strand, counting down.
AAGTCTCGATTTCAACAAAGATTTTTTCCTCTATACTTTCACCTCCAATCAATCGTTAGTTGCAGTTTTGACTCAGAAGGATGATGAAAACAATGAGGCTTTGGTGTTTTTCATGAGCACTAACCTCCAAGGAGATGAAGTGAATTATCCTGCTATAGATAAACAAGCTTATACAGTTTATAAAGTAGTAAAACATTTCAGATCTTACATCCTTAAGAACCATACCAAACTAATCATGCTTCACTCTAGAGTCTGATCCCTATTTACTCAACAGGATATGGGGGAAAGAAGAGGGAACTGGAGGGAAGTAGTCCAAGAATTTGATCTAGATATAAAACCTACTAAACTAGTTAAAGGACAAGGATTATGCAAACAGGAAGTTGAGGCTTAAGACCAAGTAAATGAAGACTCTGGATGGGAAAATGAAATGGCATTATGGTGTCGTGAATCTTCATACATCTCCCCAGGGCAAGAGTCTTGGTATGAGAAATTGACTTATCTCCTGCATCATGGGACTTGCCTAGAATACCTAAACCCAAGGGAAAGGAAATCTCTCATGTTAAAATCTGCACAATATCGCTTCATAAATTCGGTACTCTTCCAGATTAATTATGACGGGGTACTTTTAAGATGCCTCGAAAGTGAATATGGATACAAAGTTTTGAAGGAGCTCCATGATGGTGCCGCTAGTGGACATTTTGCAGGAGACACCACCGCTCATAAGATACTAAGAGTTGGCTACTATTGGCCCACTTTGTTCAAGGATTCTCACACCTATGCTAGGAACTGTAAAACTTATCAAATAAGCATTGGGAAAGAGAAGAGAGCAACAATCCCACTCCAACCAACGACCATTTCTAGGCCTTTTGAGCAATGGGGGTTATACATCATAGGAGAAATTACACCAAGATATTAAAAAAAACACAAGTACATACTTACTACCACCGATTACTTCACAAAGTGGGTATAAGACATTCCTCTAACCCATGTAAATGAGAAGGTGGTAATCCAATTCATAGAACAACAACTAATCACAAGGTTCGTTGTCCCTTCTGTTCTTGTTTTTGACAATGAAGCTTATTTTTCTTCCACCTTATTAATGGAGTTTTCACTAGAAAAAGGAATCATAATTAGATACTCTGCAAATTATTATCCATAGGGAAACAGAGTGGCAAAATCAACTAATAAGAACCTAGTAAGGCTATTGCAAAAAATGGTTGCAGATAACCAAAGGAATTGGCATAATTTACTCCACAACGCTTTATGGGCAGATAGAGTTACACCCAAGGAAGCTATAGGAAATTCCCCATACTTTCTAGTATACGGACATGAATCCATTCTCCCAAACGAACTATATATCCCATCTCTTCAACTTGCCTAGGAGTCCGGGGGGGATCCCTCATCAACCTTACAACAAATAATTGACACCATGCTGATGTTACAGGAAGAAAGGGAGAAAGATAAATCAAAATTCATAGCCCACCAACAGATCATTAAATGATGGTTTGAAAATCATAAGGCTAAAGAAAAGAATTTTGAATTAGGAGACTTAGTCTTGAAATGGGACAGAGAAAACGAACCTAAAGGAAAGCATTCTAAGTTTTAGAATCTATGGCTTAGACCTTTTCAGGTGGCCCAGAAAATTGGGGCAGGCACTTATCAGTTACAAAATCTAATGAGGGAACCTGACACCCTCCCAGTGAATGGCCAAGCCCTAAAACAATATTTCCATTAAAAACAAACAAAAAAAAAACCCAGATATTTTATGTTTTGCGTGCGTATTTTCATGATTTTATGTTTAGCTAGGTCGATTCCGAAATGCATTTTTTGTTTTCTTTTTCTATTTGGACTTCTGTGCTTTTGAATATTATGTTTAGCAAGACAATGGTTGACCTCAAATCATGCGGCATAACGAACTCTCTTCCTAATTCGTTGCTCACATACAAACATGAGAAGTGTTGGGGAACCAACAATTGTTTCGAGGGGCTCTCTATCTAACCTGTGTAGATGAACAACTTTGGAGAAATGTCAGAAGTGTCTACTTAGTGGTTTGGTAAGACCTTAACGAAAATAGGGAAAGTTGGAAAGGACTACATGCACCTCAGAGATAGAGCTAGTAAGTTTCACCTTAACCATCTCATCTTTCAAAATAATAGATGCCATCCTCTCCCACTCACTCAAGGCATTCTGATGAAATAAAGGTTAAATATATCAAATGAGTGCACAGTAGGGGAGGGTATGCAGATATATCCTCTGGGGCTATGGATGCTCACTGGTAGCGAAGTAAGGTCTGTGACATCAGGGTGACTTTGTCAGGGATATGGACGCTCACTGGCAGTACAAAAACACTATTTCAAGTGAGTGAAGGTAACTAAAGGCTCTGTGCTAGTGAACGCTCTACTAGAATATTTTCAATAGAGGGTGTGAGTCATGGTTATATGAAACGAAGGAAGAATAAAGGTTGAAAACCCCACATGCAGACCCGGAGGCATCAACCGGAGAAATTTCAAATGCAAGGGTAAAAGGGGATCTAATTTAAAACCAGTTAAGTTATCCACCAGATTTTGCATCAGTCAAGCCCAAAGGAGGAACAAAGATTTTGCTTTCTCCCAATAAGTATCCATTTGTTGAGCACTCAACGCACCCTAAAAATCCTATGTCGAATTTTACTTTTTGGGTACCACTTGATATTTTTTTACTATCTGATTCGTCTTCATTGTGAAAATGTTGTGTTTTATTACCATCTTGACTCTCATTAAGTCTTTAAAAGTTTGCTTGAATCTATGAAAACTCATGAATTAAAATAAAAAGACTTAACGCTAAAATAAGGAATCAATAACCAAAACACTCTCCCCGACGTGCTCAACGATTCGGCATCAGAAGGAATTAAAGGATGAAATAAAATCACTTGAAAAACCACAGTCCCCGAGTGCCAATTTTCATTGGCATCAACAAAAGGAAGTTTTCTTTTGCGACGAGAATCATACAAGGATATTTCTGACAACCAATCCCCTTCGGCGTCAGTAAGAAGGTAAAAGAGTAAACGTTGAATGAAGAAAGAAATGATAGCACCGATAGCCGATACTCGACATGCTTAGAAAAATAAGAGAAGATCGAATTGCGATGAACATCTGGACTAGGATAAAGTTTTTCTCTGATCACCGACTTCCAAAAACTTTCTAGCATCAGAAGTTTTTGAGGACATTAACCCAAAGGAAAGTTTTTTCTTATCCCCGAACGTTGATCCCTAATACCTTTTCGACATAGGCAGTCCCAAGTTTATCTTAGAGAACATGACTTGAACAAAGTCCCAAGTCCGACCAATACCTGGGAGCTAAGTCACTGGTCTTAAGTGCCACGTCAACACCACACGTTTAAATCAATCGGTGTCGGAGGTTTTTCGTAGAAGGGTATTAATGAAAAATACAAAGTAACTCGGAGCACCACTAAGTATAAATTCAGGGTCTAAATTGCAAGAAATACGGTCTGTCTGAATGACGCAAACAAGGGGCGCTGCGCAGTGAATCCCAGGATGGAAAAATACGTTATGAATCAGACAAGAAAGTATGGACAAAGAACACAAGAGATAATACGCAAAGAAAATAAATGAAGCATCCAACCGCTACAACCAGAATCCTTTCGTCAAAGTTTCAAGACTTTATATTAGATTTCCAGCAAGCTCATATTACATACAAAAGAAACTGTCTATACCTTTTGGCCAACCAACCCGGTTTACATTAAGAACATGAAAATTTTAAAAACACTATCAAGTTTTGTGCCATGTTTGAGAATACAAAATAGATATCGTTAATCATGCCTCTTCTGCACGCTGACAAGCTCTGCATGGAATTTCTCACCGGCTACTTTGCGTTCCTTGAGATGTTTTTCATATTCAGTTCTTCTGAAACCCTTTTCACTTTGTGCAGCTACATGATTCTATCTTGAGCTTCCCAGAGCTATCTCTTGAGCCATGTCACATTCCCTTAATGACCTTGTGATGTTGACACCTCGAGGGTCTTTTCCACCAATTGTCGTTTTAATTCTCTATTTTCCTAGTAGAGTTCAACAATGGCGAGTTGTGCCTTCTCCAACTAATGAGTCATCTCTCTAATGTTAGAACCCATGGAATATATCCTCCTTGTTCTTCTCCCGCTCCCTCATCTTGTGGATTTGATAGTGTTACAGGAGAATCCCCCTGCAGACAAGTGGATTTCCTCTTGGCCTCTAGATTCCTAAGACCAAGACAGAAAGGGTGCTAACATTGGTCACTGAGATCCTTTTAAACCTAGCTAAACTAATGTATAGAGAAGAGGAAGAAATGTGTACCGTTTTAACAATGTTCATCCTTTCATAGTCCGAGTTGAGATTTGATCCCCAAACTCGTTGATAAGTCCTGCAAAACAAATAAAGACAGAACAATCTTCCTATTATACTAAGATTAGCATGAAACTAGATCTATCTAATAGAGACAAGTTCATGTAGAATAAACACAACCTTGAAAGGAACAGGCCAAGAAAATATGTATATTAATGAAAACAAAGAAAAGTGCTTACAACCATAGATGTAGATGCAACAGCTTCACCAAGATCTCTTTGTCAAGCCCCTTGCTCAAATAATCCAACATCAAAATGAATATGCTTTACTGGTTATCTCCCTTATGAGATCATAAGTTTGATGCCTATAAACTGCCAATGTCTCTCCTTCCTTATGAGATCATAAGTTAGGTGCTTCTCAATTTCTCTATATCCCCTTTCACCATGAGAAGGCCTCCTTATATAATCTTGTAGAGACCCAACCACCTTATAGATTCTTGGGATAGGTTGAGGATCCTTCTCCATCAGTTGTGGAACCTCCCTAATATGTAGCCTTGACCTCAGATTCGAATTCAACCAACTCTAGAGATGAGGGGGATTTATCCCTGATTTTCCTCAACAACCCAAAATTTGTTGAAACAGACCAACGCTCCCCCAAAAGGGTGTAAAAAGAATTGCAACGCTCCCCCAAAGAAGGTTGGGGAGATTTGGCACTCCCTGACAATGGGTAGGGGATCGTTTCCCTCCAAAATCCATTTTTGAGTGGTCTATTCCATGGTAAAGGTTTTGTACTCTTAATCAAATGTGTTCTCCTTCTTAAACCAGTCTTTGAAGGTGTCTTAAGTGTCCCTATGATTTTGTTAGACACACGACATAAGAAATATGGCAGTATGATGTTTGCGACACTTGCGGACAAAATGTGACACTAGTCATGAGGACAATAGGTCATCATTGAAGTGAGTAATTTTGATGTGTAACAGATTTCCCCCCAAAATGCGAAGTTAGAAGATGAGAACTGATGACTTAAGTAATTTGTAAAAATTTTTGAGCAAGGGTCTGGACTCGGAGAACCTGGTAGAATCTGCACATAACTATCAAACAAATATTATGACATGTTTCAAACCCAAGGCATGCATACCTATGCTTGGGTGATAAATACTTGCAAGGTATGGCCGCCATAAGATACATTGCTGATCCATAATTATATTAAAAAAGAGTATAGCCACCGAAGACACAATGTGGATCTATACTTCCATGACATGAACTAATCGTAGCCATGAAAAATACACAATGGATCTACGAAATGACAAGACATAGCCACAAACCAATACAAAGTGGATCTATGTAACAGTATATGAGTCAATATTCAAGAGAAACTACATCGCAACCTAGGTAAAGTACATATCAGAGTGATCACTCAACCTAGGGCATTCTTACCAATCCCAATGCAGTACAAGCCTAACCATGTGAATAGATGTCCTAATGTCAAACATGGAAAAAACCACTTGATTACCAATCAATGAGGTAAATCGTTAACAAGTGCGAGGAAAATCACCATTGATGTCAATGATTCCCAAGGTACCCTAGTACATTCCATCAAATGTGAATAGATGAGCTGAATTTGAACATTCATTGAATCACACGATCAGGGGTCAATGATGTAAACCCACTGTCAGAAGTGAGGAGGCATGCAATTGAGGCATGTAGGTCCCAAGGTAATAACTGGTTTCTAATTCTAGTTCCTAGATAATGTCTTGAGGTCAACAGGAATAGACTCGTCATAGGAGGGCCTTGATTTATCCCCCATCAACAACATGAAACTGACATAGAGATGTAAATTGGTAGATCAAATGAACATGGACTGACACAGGTATTGAAACAGGATATTTGTGATGGTTGACTCTTGAGGAAGATACTTCCCTTGATCACTGAGGCACAACAATAGAAACACGACATGGACCAAAACATGATAATGTAGTGGATACTGTGACTTTTGTCGGGTGACCCAAAGGAGTAAAGAAACTCAGAGGATTGGTTCAGTGCAAAGGTTAAATGGATTAAAATGTATGCAAAGTCAAAGTGTTGTGTTCAAGGGTGACCGTAAGAGTGACTTGTAATGTTTTCAAAAACTACTTGGCTTACTTCCTTCAATTATTCCCCCATCCAGATAGATGAGTACCTCTTTTTTATTTAATGAGATCGAGGAGGATAACACATGCTAGATATAACTCACCTTTAGCAAGTCCCTCTTCCTTTGTTTAACAAACTGGAAGAAGTAAGGGTTCGGTCCCATATGGGCCCTTCAATGTATGATTTTTTTAACGAGTCCAGAGAAGGTAAACTCGGTGAATTTTCATGTTTAGAGAGTCTGAAAAGAACTTAAAGATGACTTCAGGGTTGTCCTTTTTCGTAATGTTAGTATCATGAGGCCAAAAAAGAGATAAATTATCACTCAAAATACACCCTTTCAAACCTTTTAACGAGTGAGAAAGGAAGCAAGAGCACTCGATAATATTTTCATACTTAGAGAGTCTAAAAAGAGCTTAAAGATGACTCCAGGGGGTTCCTTTTTTGTGTGTCCATGCGAGTTCAAAAAAGATATAAAAGTTTACTCGGTTGTGTTCTCATGTTTTTTCAAGCATGAGAAAGAACTGAGACCATGCTCGCTATTGGTTTCATTTTTACACAAGCTTGAAACAAAATTAAAGTATGCTTGTAAATTCCCAACATAAATTCCAAAGGTTGGGATACCCATGGATGGTTGGTACTATACCCCCACCTTGAAAATCTAGTATCATAACTCCAAAATGATTATCAAAGGCTGGAGACATGCCCCCCAAGATTCAATTCATTCATCGATGTTGAGGTTGTCACCAATTTCTGTAAGAGATGGAGAAAAAGGATACAGGTGGATGAAATGAAGGTTCGAATACGAGACCTAATGAAAGACTCAACTTGTTAGGAGAGGTGACTATTTTATTTTTTAATGAGATTGATATAAGAAAAGAACTATGCTCATGGCTCTGGGTTCAACCCCCAGATTTCTATTTCATTTTTTAATGAGCTTGCCATGGAAAAGAAAAACTATGCTCAAAACCTCTGTTTCATTTTTTAATGAGCTTGCTACAGAGAAGAAAAAAATATGCTCATAGATTTTGTTTCATTTTTTAACGAGCTTGACACACAGAATAAAACTATGCTCGTGGCATTTTCTTGATCATGGCTTCCAAGAGGATAATTCTCTGGAAGGACACCATGTCAAGGGAAAAAAATCGTTCATGGCTTCCAAGAGATCTTCACTGGATGGAAGAAAATCACTCTGGAAGGAACACATGTCGAGGTCCAGGATAGGGGTAAGGATATAAGGCTCCAATATCCCTACCAAAGAGATCACCATGTTAACGACTGGATATAATTCATCGGAAGTTGAATTCATGGGAGACAATGCCACATAATTGACCTGTGGTAGTGGTGATACCAACTGCATATAAGACCCATTTAGGGAGGTCATTGGGTTGATGGTCAAGTCAGGGCCAATGAACAAAATTTTATCAATAGTCATCATTCTTCCATCACGAGGGAAAGATATCACATGAAAGAGAGTGGACACAATAGCTTTCATGGCATAGACATAATCTTGTCCAAGGATTAAATCGAAATCCAAAGGGTCTTGGAGTACCATAACATCAATAAAGAAAGTTTTCCCTCCCATAGTTATGGTCATCATTGAAGTGAGTAATTTTGATGTGTAACAGACATGCTCTAGCTGGATAGCGTGCATCAGTAATTCCTCGATGGTAGATCTTGCACACGACTCGCTTGGGATTTGGTTTTCACTAGCCTCCTTATTCTTCCTTGGCCTTCACATTTTTCAGGTTATATGCTATTGCGAAGACATGGCTTCCGATGTCCTTCCTTCCAGCACAATGTCTTCCACTTCAGCCTCTGCATGGTGCGATGCCATCATTTCCATGTGCAGGTAGGAACCTCCCTTTGAAGCCTCAGGAATTCCTGCTGTGAGTAAGAATGAATCCCAGGTGTTTTGGGGCTCAAGCTCGGTGCTTCGACTGCCTCGCCTGCCCCGTCTTATGTTTTGAGGGGTTCCCATGCTATGGCAATGTATCTATCTTATGCGTTGGGAACTTGACAAGGGCCCAAAGAAAATAGAAAAAAATAAATTGATTAGATTGGGCTCACGAGATGAATTACCAGCAGTGCATAAGATTAGTTGGTGAGTAGAACGCATGCAGAACATCCACAATTTATAACAGAGTGGGTAGTGGGTGGAAACATGCCAGGGAACATTAGATCGATGGCAACTAGATGTTTTGAAGCAAACTAAATATTTTTTGTGGCACATTCACGCAATGAGCATGTTCCAAGGCATGTGAGATACAACTGATAGGAATTGTAGAAGGTTTGTGGTACGATCACCTTGATTTTTCAATCCCCCAGCCTTCATGATGAGCTGATGATGGTTGATGCACTTTTCGATGCGAATTTTGTTTAAATAACTTGCCTCGACCTGGGGCGCCTAAATATTTGCCTTATGACAAGATCTAACTCTTTTGGAACATACTCATACTTTCATCACATGTTTGGCTCTGACATCCTTTCCTGACTCCAAGGGCCAATTAGCCACTGGCGTGACTTCATCTCTCATATTTTTCCATACCTGATCTTTCATGCTATGGTGTGCATATTTAACCCACCCTAACTAGATAAAAAATGAGGACACTAACAGAAGCGGTGCAAGAAATTCGAAAGATTGCAGAGATCTTGTAACTATCAAAAAACTAGGTTTGGAAAGATTTACAGGTATCTACCAGTCTGGATTCTTCACGTTTACACTTTATACATTTATTTTACCAAGTTTTGTTCTATACACAGTCTCTAAATGATTTTAATTTTGATTGCAGGAAATATACCTCCGAGTATTGAGCAATAAGGGCTAGGGAGCCTCATCGGGAGATGCAAGAAAATGGGCTAGATGTGAGATAAACTGGGTCAAAATCAACAAGTCAATAAAGGATATTGGACTTCTCAAGTTTGGCATGCTTGACGAACTCCTTGAATTGTGCAACATAATCAAATTGCACACTGAGCAAGATTCATCATGGGCCGAAGAAATAGCAAAGGTGACAGGCACAAGAGAGCCAGGTCAGGTGCGACAACTTATGGAACACCTGATCAAAGCTTGGGCTATGCTGCAATAGTTAAGTTCCAGTCTGGTCAAGTATCGGGCAAATGCGGTAGATATTAGAGAGATTTATGTGGCCCCGATGGAGCAACATAGATTCCCATATGCCCATACATGCAAGGAGTTGTTCATCCAATGGTCGGAGTATGAGAAGAGTCACCCTTTTAAAATGATATCTTGAGATGACTCTTAGACAAATTGATAGGAGGGAACGCCCCGTGGATTTTTTTTTTTTACTTATCTTCACTTTAGCCTTTATTTTCAGTTAATTTTATGTTATAAATAAGAGCATCGACCAATGAGTTAAAGGTCAATGGTTGTTGCAAGAAACTCTCATTTCTAGTTTTGTTAAGAATTATTTTGGATCTGCCTTTAATTGAGAAGTCCTTCTGGACCATAGACAAGTTTATGTTTGCATCAAATGCATGTATGATTGGACATGGAGAAGAACTATTTCCTATTATGTCTCATGAATGTATGCAGTAATGAGTAAGAGCTATTAAATCTATTGATAAGTTATCTGATGCAATGTTTTACAGTTCTTTCTTTAATGATGAAAAATGAATCTTTGTGTTATTATGTGATTGATGATTAGAGTGGAGTGAATTATTTTTCTTACCATTGTTTATCAAATGCATGTTTTCTTCTGATAACTCGTATCTCAGTCAGTAATTGTAATATTCACATGGTTAATGTATTAGTACTAGGCCTCTGGTATACGATCATTGTATGCATGCTAGGGTGTAAGGTTTATCCCAAACCTAGCCTCTTCTCCAGTAGTTTATGTTTTTTTCCATTTGTTTCCTAGTTGGTTTATACTGGCTTTCCATCTTATACCAGTCACACCAAAAGAAAATACAAAAGAGAATGTTCTAACCGAAGGAGAGGTCTTGACAAGAAAACATAAAGCCCATCAATTAATTGGCTGGATCGCAATATCTGGATAACCATTCCACTATTAAACGCTGCAGATTCCATCGATGACGGGTTTGGTTCCTACTGTTGAACTAAATGGATTTAGGACCCATCAACACACGCCTATTTATAGGATTTACAATAGGAAAAACCCTAAATATTGACACCCAAAAATGATTACATATACATGCATATCATTGGATACAAATCCCATAAATCCAGGGATTCTATTATAGTTGACTCCAAGTCGTATTACTAGTCTACCTTCATTCGGTCTCTAGTCGGTCGTCTCATGCCCACACTTCGACCTCTTGTTGGTTGAATTGTCGTCGATATCTTCGACTTCGAATTTACATGGTCAACTACCTAGAGATATGACTTGTTGTCAATCCACATCGACCTTGACTATTGTCGATCCACCTAGACCTTTGATCATCAGTCAATTCACCTCGACTCGAATTTCACTACAAAGAATATAACTACCCAACATATCCAATACCTCTTATAGGATGATTACACTAGAAATAAAAGAATTGCAAATGAAACTTGAAGAGATTATGAAGAAGGGGTGTATATTCCCAAGTGTGGCACCTTATGGTTCCCTAGTATTATCTGTGAAGAAAAAGGATGGAACATTGAGACTTTGCATTAACTTGAGGCAGCTGAAAAAGGTAATAGTGAAGAACAAGTATCCTTTACCAAGGATAGATGGCCTCTTTGACCAGCTGAAAGATGAAAAAATATTCTCTAATATTGACCTCAGATCAGGCTATCATTAGGTAAGAATTAAAGAGGAAGACATCAGCAATACAACCTTCAGAATGAGGTCTGGCCATTATGAGTTTACATTCATTCCATTTGGGTTGTCAAATGCAACTGTTGAACAAGCATATTTGAAAACAATTTTTCAATTTTGATACATTTTTGGGGAAAAATATTAAGTATAGGAAAAGTGCATGAAATAAGAAGGAAATATAGGGAGTGCACAACTAAGATGCATCTAGAAGGAAAGTGCGTAGAAGGAAGGCAATGCAATTACAAAAGAATAAATTTGATAGTAGATAAATAAATAAAGAGAGAGAATAAAGCATGACAGAAGGGTGACAACTTGACATTCCATAAATAGAAGAACAGTAGAAACACAACATGTAAAGAAAAACCCAGTACATACAACCAGTTAGCTAAGGGAAGTATGGATTGTAATGGGGTATTTTTGGTATGAACATATTAGGTTTCTTAACCCTGTATTGTTGTATAAATATGTAACGAGTTGGGAGAATAGGGGTTCCCTGTGTAGTTGGTTCGACTCTGGTTCCTCACTATTCCTCTCTCGAGTTATGGTTTGAGGTTAGGGGTTCCTCCATAGGATGGGGTTCCATAGTTATTGAATGTAGCAATATGTTGATGAGAAGAATCAATAAATGAATGCCAAAGAGATGATACCAAATATTGTGTTGTCTATCTTTTATATTTTTTCTTATGAATTTTGTCTGAATGCATCGTAGATAGATTTGTCTTATAGTTAAACATGGTGTAATATTCATAAATTTTACAAAAATGAAATATATATGAATGTAGAAATGCATGATAATATGAATTTGAATCACTAAGTAGTTAATAAGGAACAAGGACATAATCTCACCCACAAAAACTATAAAGAATAATGAACATGATAGCCATCTCCCATTCCCTCAATACTGCAGAATCTTGGTTCTCACAATCCTAATAGATACCTCATATGAGACTTCATCTGGAGAAGTAGGCGATGACAAAAGGGTCAGTGTCTAGTGGGTTTTGTTTGTTAAAGATAACTTGAACCTAGGGTCTTACAACCTGCGCACATCGCTAACAGATGGTTCTTTTTTGGAGACCTAGAATTTGAGATTAAGGGAATGTTTTGGAGGCCGACTAAGAAGGAGATATCAGAGTGGTTGGAAAGAAATAAACTGGAGTTTTCATGAAAAGATAAAAAGAGGTCTCAAATGAGTGACAAGAAATGGATTCAAAGGTATGTGTACAAATATCTATATGAAATTTTCTTTGGCGAGTTTCCAATTATTCTTACTGAGTGGCTAGAAATATTAGTGGAGAAAATTGGAAGGTTCAGGGCTACAAAGTTAAGCAATTAGACTCCTGAATTGGTAATACAACTAAATTCTATAAGTAACCCAAATAATCATGCAATGCATTTTTGGTTGGATAAAATATTAGGAGGATATATTACAGAGTTTGCAGTAGATTACATTTAATGACACAATGTTGCAGAAAGGGAATTTTTCAAAGGTCCGTGCAGGAGGTTCTTGGAAGAATTAGTTATGTGGATAAAAATTATGTTGCATGATAAGAATGTGATGATAATGGAATCTTAATGCTAAATGAGTTCACACACATAGGGGAACCAGGGGATGACAAGAGGATAGTTTGAGAACATGAGAGGATGAAGGAAGAAATGGAGAGGGAAGGAAGGGACCAAGGATGTAAGAAGAGGGTATAGAAGAGGAAGAATGTGAGTTTGGAGTATTGCATGGAGGAAGGAGCTACAAGAGGCAAAATACTGGGGCTGGGAAAGGAGATGTGCATAGTGAGCTAGAGGGTAGAGAGCCTTGTGCAATAGTATGAATCATGGAGATACCATATATAGGAGAGGAAGAAGAGGAGTTCCATTCCATTCCAGTAATAGAAGAGTCGTTAATCACTACTCAGGATGATTCCCCTATCAAATCCACGAGCCTATGTGTCACCACAATTAGAGATAATAGTTGAATACTTATCAAAATCCATCGTAGTTTACCAAGGAGGACATATTAGTAGCAGTTAGAATAGTGGAAGTAGTGCACAGAGTTAGAGTCAGAATTAGAGGCAACCAACATAACCAAGAGGAGGGACTACACAAAGAAACATGGAAGGGGTAGATAATAATATTAGACTTCTTGAGTTCTAGGGAGTGGGTTCAGAGGATCCAAAACAACATCTGTTTGTCTACGAAACAATTTGGGTTGCTAAGAACATACATGATGACGCTGTGAATATTTCACAATTAGTGACAACAATTAGGGGTCATACACTATTATGGTTTATGAATTTGCAGAGTATCATGCCTACAGGACAATCCAGGACTTTGGTAGAGATAAGGCAGGAACTGTTGAAAGAGTTCAAAAAGCCAAAGTCAGAGTCACAGTAAATTACATAATTGAAGAATATTAAATAGGTACAAACATAATTGATATGGGATTTTGATAATATATTTAAGGATGTGAAGGGTAGACTAAATTTCCAGATCCCAGATCATCAACATCAAGAATGGTTCATTGTAGGGCTTCTACCACACATTCACAGGACATTGATTTAGTATAAGGTTACATCGCAACCCAAGGCACTGGAAATTGCATTGAAATTAAAGCCATCTCTGGTAGGAGGCAGTAGAGGAATGGAAAAAGTTCAGATGCAGTCGACTACGTTGACGATTCAAATAGATAAACCTACAAAAGGGAAGGAGAAACAAGAATAGGTGTGGTGTAACAAGTGGAGTGTTGAATCCATTAACAAGAGGATGGTATTGTGAGATATGTAAGAAATGGGGCCATCATCCCACTGAGTGTCCATTACTACAAAAGTATCAGAGTACAACAAGTAACTTTTTTTTCAATTTTTGTAAGTCGGTAGGACATGAAGAGAAGGATTGTAATGCATTCAAATTGATGAGGGAATGCACATCATATATGTACAATATTTAGGAGGAGAATGTTGCAACAGAAGGGGGTGGTCCACAATATAACAATCAAAGAGGTTTCAATCAAGGGAACAAAGGAAAATTTGGTAGAGGTTGAGGTAGAGAAAATGTCGATAGAGGAGGAAGAGGACCGATACTATGTTATAATTGTAATCAACTGGGACACTTGGCTCATGACTTCCTAAATCCATGTACAACATGCACATACTGTAGAGCATTGGATCATTATACAAAATATTATCCTCAACTAGTTGTGAAATGGTAGGACAAAGGTAACCAAAACCAGAATCAAAATAATAATGTGCAGAAGATATAAGCTAAAAAATGGAATGAAGGACCAATAATATCAATTGTTATGTGTAGAGGAGCTAGAACAGGGGCTGATATGATGAATCAAGGAAAGAAGAATGAGAAATGGGTAAGGAATTCAATGGGGCCTATGCCATATTTTGATCCTCACCAGGAAAGGGAGACATAGGAAAGTGAGAAAATAATTATTTGGATAGGATTTGGGAGCATCAACGTCATCTGTGCCTCATGTAGAAGATCACATTATGCCAGAGAATCCAACTAAAAAGGTAAGCACACTGACAAAATTCTGGAGGAGTTGTGTAGAGCTAATGAAGTATGAAACTGTGTTGAGTACACTATATGACATGATTGATCACTACACACGATAAAGGGAAACTCATGATGCACAAAGGATGGTAAATCAAGTACTACGCAGGAAGAAAACCAACGAGGAATTCAGATTCAGTGTGTAGATTGGGGAGTACGATGTGGATAATGTCATCTTGTAATTGGGATATGATGTGGATGTTTTACCTAAGAATACATGAGAGATGATGGGAAAACCCAACTTAGTGTGGTCTCCTGTTCAGTTAAGGCTCAAAAATCAACACAAAATAGTCTCGATTGGTCATTTGATAGAAATACCTGTGAACATAGATGGGGTGTATAGGATGGTAGAGTTTGAAGTTATTGAGATTGTGGATGACAATCAACCATATCCAAAATTGATGGGACTAGAATGGGATTTTGATAACTAAGCAATCATTAACTTGAAAAGGAGGGAGATGATATTTTAGGTTGGATATTTGAAAGTTATTGCACCCTTGGACCCATCAGAAGGAAAATGATACATAGATCTAGAAAGAGGGAATGACATTAACAAATTATATAACATGATTGTGCAGATGGATGATTATTTCAACCCGAAAGTGGATGGTGCACTGAGCTAGAGAAGTATTTGTTCTTGTGCATCCAATTCAAAAATAGTTCTACAGCATTGGAAACAGAGGATGCATGAAGTGTCAACTAGACGATGTGCACGCATAAAATGATCCTTGCGCCGGATTGGAACATAGTTGTTTGATCCACCCAAGTATGATGAATTAACTAATATAAGTATATTTGTAAATACATTTGAATCACATGTACCTGAAAAACAAAGGTTGTTAGCATTTGATTTCATCCTAAAAGAAACTCCATATCAATTGTGGGATGCACATAGAGAAGGGGAAAAAGATTCGTCACAGTGAAACATACTCATGAAAATAAGGTTTGGTACTGAGGAGGAAGACATTGCGCATAAGTATACAAGAGAGAGTGACCCGAATGGTCATGTTGAGCAGTGCATGGATTTATGGAGTTAGTACCAGAGATAGAATGGATGCACAAATTTACACACGCACTAGACACAATTCTGAAGAATTGGTATTTGGAATTGGAAATGCATAGGTAGATGACATGATGGGAAGAGTTTATATATAGGTTCAGAGTCATGTTCACATTCTAAAATGAATCTCCATCAATGGATGTAGCGTTATAGGTTATTTGAAGTAATATTTTCTTAGAAGAAGGAATGATGGAGGTAGTATCAGTGTGCATTGCACACAGAACCAATATAAATTTCCATGAGTTATTGGAATGTTACAATGTAGCTAAGGAAGAAAAATATGAGAAATATCCTAGAAATGTACAAGTACCTGAAATAGAAGGAGAACGAGCAGTAGAATGGCCAAAGCTTGAGTCCATCACATACACACAGTCGGTAAAGACACAAAATGTAAACATTGGGAACACAGAGAATCCCAAATTTGCACAGATAGGATATTATGAGAGTGATGAGATAGTAGAGAAGATTCTAGACTTGCTACGAGAATACCAAGACCTATTCCAAATGATATTTTCAGAGATGAAGGGGATAGAGAGAGACTTAAGTGAGATGAAGATTCCACTCAAACTAGGTGATAATCCAGTGCACTAGAGGCCTTATAGGATAAATCCAAAGTAGAAAGAGAAGGTGAAAGTTGAACTAGAATGGATGTTGGACACATGAGTTATTGAACTGGTAGAGGAATCTGAATGGATTAGTCCAATGGTAGTGCAGGACAAAAAGATAGGAGGGATTAGTATCTTCATGGATCTAAGGAAGTTGAATGATGCATGTTTACATGATCCATTTTAGACACCATTCACAGATGAGGTACTAGAGAATGTAGGAGGACAAGAGACTTATTCTTTCACAGATGGATTTTCTCAGTACCATCAGATAAAAACTTCACAGGAGGATCAACACAATACCACTTTTGCAACAGATTAGGGGATCTATTAGTATACAGTCATGCCCTTTGGACTGAAGAATGCCCCAACGATGTTTTCTAGAGCAATGGTTGCAACTTTAAAGGAATTTATTCATAATTTCCTTGAAGTGTACTTGGATTATTGGATTGTGCTCAGTCTACTGAAGGATCTCATAGAAGTACTCATACTGATGTTGGATAGGTGCAGACAGTGTTAGATTTCGTTGAATGTGAAGAAGTGTATTTTTTGCACACTGTTTGGAATTTTGTTGGGACATGTAGTGTGCAAACAAGGACTATTAGTAGATCTAGCCAAGATCACAGTAATTTTGGAGTTAGAACCTCCTACATCAGTCAGACAGTTGAGGGAAACAATGAATCATACAAGTTATTATAGGAAATTTATCAAAGGATATGTGTAGATCACAACACCGATGAAATATTTACTGAAGAAGGAATCAAAGTTTCAATGGAAAAAGGAATTACATAAGGGGTTGGACACTTTGAAACAAAAACTGGTAACCATGTCAATTTTGATATTTCCGGATTGGAACAAAGAGTTCCATGTACATGTAGATGCATCGTCCATAGCATTGGGAACAATATTTTCACAACCCAAGGAAGGATACATAGATCATCCAATCACTTTTGCAAGTAGGAAGTTGTATATAATAGAGAAGAATTATACTACCAAAGAACGAGAAGGATTGGCAATGGTCTATGCACTACAAAATTTCAAACATTACTTATTGGGGTCTCATTTTGAGATGTATACTGACCATTCTTCATTAAAATACTTAGACAATAAAATAGTGTAAGGGGGGAGAATATGTATATGGCTACTATTGTTCCAGGAATACGATTTTGAGGTGATAGTGAAATTGGGGAAGCTAAATGCATGGCCAGATCATCTATTGTGCATATTTCAAGGTGAAGATGTAGGAAATTTAGATGATAACTTACCAAATGAACATCTATTTATAGTGAATATGGTGAATGATTACTTCTTGTACATTGTACAATTTATAAGTACAAACATGGCTCCATTAGATATGAAAATAGCACAAGAGAAACAATTTGTAGTGAAATGTATAGATTATCAGTTGATTGTAGGGAATTTATACAAGTTGGGTGAAAATAGAATATTGAGGCACTGGATATTGGAACACGAGAGACCAATGATAATTGAAGAAGCACATGATGGGATTGTAGGAGGAAATTATGCAGGGAGAGAAATTGTACAAAATATTTTGTGTGCAGGGATTTGGTGGCATACACTTCACAAAGATGTGAAGGAATACTGTCACTCATGTGATGTATGTCAAAGAGTGGGAAAGCCATCTAGGAGGGATGAAATTCCTTTAAATCCATAGGTTACATTGCAAGCATTTGATAAGTGGGACATATACTTTGTAGGACTATTCAATCCACAAGAAATAAGATCAGGGGCAAGGTACATTATCACTACGATGAAGTATTTGAAAATATGGGAAGAAGCCGCCCCAGTTACATATTGCACTACAAAGACTGTTGTGAGGTTTTTTGTTTGAGAATATGGTCACAAGGTTTGGATGTTCATGTGTATTACTTAGCAATCAAGGCACACATTTTTTGAATAAGACAATTGCAACATTGATAGGGAAATTCCAAGTACATCATCGAAAGAGTACCCCATATCATCCTTAGGCTAATGGAACAATGGAGGCTTTCCATAAAATCTTGGAGAATGCCTTGACCAAAATTTGCAATGTAGGGAGAGACGATTGGGACTTAAGAGTTCATGCCGTTTTATGGGATTACAGAATTACAAGTAAAAAATTGTAGGTTAGACACCTTTCATATTGGTCTATGGGAAGGAAACAATGATGCCAATGGAGTTCATTCTAACTAGCCTTTGCATTGCAGCAATCACCGAGCTATCAGAAAAGGGAGAAATAGAAGAGATATTGGCATAGTTAGTACAACTTGAGGAATATTAGTTTGTCACAGGTTTTCATCAGCAAGTTCAGAAAGATTGAGAGAAATCTTGGCATGATCGACACATCAAACAAAAAAAGTTGCAATTGGGAGATATGGTACTACTCTATGACAACAAGTTCATGCAACATCCAAAAAATCTTAGAATGCACGGGTTAGGACCCTATGTGATTCAACAAATAACATAGATAGGTGTTGTGTGGTTGGAAACTTTGAATGGAGAAGTCATTGGATGAATGGTTAATGGAAGTCGAATGAAACTCTATAGAGAAGAATAAAAGTATGCACAATAATATGGGTTGTGCCGGAACCCATGTACTATAGCATATGTACCATAGTAGAAAGGAAAAACACAAAAAAACAAATAGAAAGTAGAAAATGGAAGAAAGTCAAATAAAAATTAGATAGGGAAAAAATAAAAAGATTACATAGTATAAGGCCTTGGATATTGTGCATAAGGGATGACTATCATGCATTAGAATGGAATTATGTCAATTCATGAAAGAATACATAGAAGAGATAGACTGCGAAGCCCACCGATGCAACAATAAGAACCGTTGCACAATTTGGAAATGATAAGACCATTAAAAACATTAAAGCATGCAAATGATGGATGAAAAGCAGGAGGGATAGGTCATAAAGGTGTCTCAGAGTAGTAAATCGTAAAATCTATTAGAAATCACGACAAATTGGTAGTACGAGGGAAAAATAACATGAATTATTTGGTAATAAAGGAGAATTTAGTTAAACAACTCATCACCTTTGGTGGTGTATTGGACAAGGAAATTAAGGTAGGATGAGACATGTACAATTGGCACGAAGAAATAAAACCAATAGAAGGTTGTGAAGGGTAAGTCATTGTTTCATGCGAGTGGGAGAAAAACAGAGCAAACCAGAGTGAATTCGAGAGCACCAGAGCCGAGCCACAACTACCCATGAAGAGATGTAGAGCTAGTACAAGAACCCATCATAGGAAATGATTGGCACCACTAAAATTTGGAGGACCAACTGCAGCAACAAGGAAACATGAAAAGTTACTAGTAGCGTCACCAGAGGTCGAGGAGGTAGCTGGAGCTTCGGATTTAGCACCACCGAAAAGCTTTCACAAAGACTACCTATCGTTGTGGATGGACACTGCACCACTTGTCAATGTACCATTGAATGGGAAGTAATTTTTGGGCCCTTTGTTTTGATGGATAGAAGTTGTACACATCATATTGCAACTTCATTTTGGAAAATAGAAGTTGTGCGAGCTGTTGAGGAGATGGACAATGGACTAAAGAAAGAAACAAAAAGAGGTTGGAAGGACAACGCAACATTAGTTTTGAGGAAAGAAGTTGAAACAAGATCAAGAAGAAGAGAGAACTCTCAATTTCTCAACCAACAAACCTAAATATCATATTATATATATGATACTGATAGGATTGTAAAAGGGTTTCTGGGCTAGAGTGTTGTTGTTGTGACGAGAGTCACTATTTTAATGGTCCATACTGTTAGCATAGTTGAGTTTGGAGATCTGGGTAAGAACCAAAGTATCTATGTATCAGAGTTATGTATCAATCTAGATGTAAAGGAGAAAGAAATCGTAACATTGTCTCATATTTGATGAGGAGAATCCTTTGACTACTTGTGTATGAGAATCAAGTTGTGAGAAGAACATGATATGTTAATATAATTGGAGGCCCAAATTTTGGATATATATTGTGTATTAAGTCTTATGAATGTATTGAATGTTGCTTTGTATTATATTTTATGCCTACTATACTTCAACTATTTCATTATGAATGGAGACGCAACTCTGTTTCTTTATTCCTAGTTAGGAATTGCTCAGAACTGCTATAGGTTTAATATATCTTGCTCAAGACTAATATGAATCATGATGACTCAAAGGTATGTCTAAGTATTATCCTTACCCTTCCCTCTCTTTCTTGTCTCGATTGTGCTTCGGGTGAGACTTATTCCCTCTCGGGAAGATGAAAATGCCAACTATCTAGACTACTTCGATACCTTTTGTTGGTAACTTAAGAAGGACCCTGGTTTGATCACTTTTACGCCAATAAAATGGTTATGTTGTCAGGACCTGTGTTTTTAAAGGGAACCTGTGAGGAGAATGCTTCCATGGATCTATATATCTGAGATTCGACAATGGTAGGAAAGAAATTGTGACGCCTATATATGGAAGGAAGCAGAGTTGTGAGGTAAAAGAGATAAGGATACAAGAGATTATGTCTTTTACTCATAAATATCAAGCGACCAGTGTGAGATATTCTAGGTAAAATTCCTGGAAGAACTATTCCATTGGATAGATAGGCTCCAAGAAGCTCCAGAATTCCAAGAATACATCAAGAATATGTGTACTTGGGATACAGATAAGATCACAACACTTCATCACCTAGATCACCAGATCATGCGAGAAGTCAATTTCTGGGTTAATACGAATCTAGAGGGATATATCATTGAATTTGCGGTTGAGAATCTCCAATATTTTTCACGAGCATAATAAATTCTCAAGAAAGGTGCGCATGACAGACTGTTGAGGGAAATTACCCTGTGGATCAAATAATTATTGATGGAGGAGGGCATGATACATATTCCTTTAACTGAGATGGAAGCGTAAACACCTACACTTGGGGTAGGGTGATTTTGAGGTATGATCATGACCTGAGAAGGGGAAAGGGTTCTTTGACAGATGGGGGAATATCAAGAAATGAACGCAAGAAATGAGAGAGACTTAAGTAGATCCACCATTGTTGAGAAGTGGTGGCGCAGAAAGGTAAATAAAGAAACAAAGTGGTCTGAGGTGTTGTATAAAGAAATCAAATCAAGAGGAACAGATGAAAGAAATAAGGAAAACTTGAGGAAGGTAAGAAGACAAGAAAGAGTGTCCAATTTAAGATTACAGAAGAGGGAAGCACAAAGATTAAGGAGTACCCATATGGGTGGATGAGAGGAAGAGTGTGGAGAAGAAAGGGAAGATGAGGCAGATCTAGACCCTACAAGAATTCAAGAAGGTCCATCCCCGATATCAGGAAAAATTGGGAATCAGGCAGAGAAGGCTGCTCTAGAGGAAGAAAATGAGACCCCTTAAATCAAAGAAACCCACCCAGAAGTTAGTGGAACCATCTCCGAATCACCAGTCCCCGAGGTGTCACTTATACCCATGCCTACTTACGCTAGTTCTATTCCATCACATCTAGTTAGTCAGAATCGGTTTGTAAGTGTAAACAATGGGAGGATATTTGTATCCCTAGGCATCTCACAACTAGGATCATTAGGTTTCATTCTAATAGGAGAAGTGAGAACCTAATGGTCGGAAATATCAGAGGATAAATCGCCCGATACCCATAATTCTAGGGTAAAGGGGACAAATATGTAGAGAAACAATGGTTCTTATGTGAAACCATCTGTATGTCTAGAGGAACTCTCGATGCAAACAAATTAGTAGAGTTTCAAACTACCTTGAGGGGTCATGCTCTCAAATGGTACATGAAGGCTATTGAACCAGGGGTACAAGGATAAGCGTTCACCCTTATCCAAGTGCGTTTGAAGTTCATTGCTGAATTAAAACTACCTTAGTGAGAGCAACAAGCTCTCTCTGAGTTGTCGAAGATTCAACAAAGGGAAGGACAATCTGCCTGGGAGTACAACTAGAAATTTAAAGATGTTATTGGGAGGCTAGCACATCCAATTCACGAATATCAACAAAGGGAATGGTACATCCAAGGATTACTACCTCTAATGGTAATTCATTTAATGCAACAACGAACAACCACATTAGCATGTGCCTTGGAACAATCAATGAATATTGAATCCATGGAAGGTTATCCAGGGAATCTGAGGATGACCAAGCCTCCAATAGATGCAATTTTTTCACAACTCCAAGGACAAATATCAACACTAATGAAAAATATTCAAGAATTGACCACACCAAGACGAGGACGACCTCAGGTTTGGTGCACAGGATGCTACATAGAAGGACATCTGGAAAATCGATGTCTACACATGAGGGGAATGGGACCTCCTCACAATCTGATAGGACCCTCTTTAGGACCAAAAGGAGGAGTTGCACAAGTATATGGGACTCCACCATTCCACACACTAGGGCTATACAATACCTTCCCAGGCACTCAAACCTGTCAGACATCTGAGTATTGTGAGATTTGTCAGACACATGGGCATGTGACGAGGTAATGTCCTATTATGTAGAAGTAGATGACTGCACCCAAAAAAATATATTGTGATTTATGCGCATCTACAACCCATGCCACAAATCAATGTAGAGCATTGGACACACTTGTTGACATATTAGACTGAACAACATTCAGAGTAAATGAAACCCCCCAAGGACCTGGAAGAGGCCAGGGAGGTGGGGTTGGAGGAGGATTCAAAGGAGGAAGAAATGGAGGCAGAGGGATGAGTAGATGTTACAACTACAATGAACAAGGTCACTTTCCAGAGACTTCCCTCATCCAAGAGGACCATGGTGCTCTCACTGTAGAAACAATGGCCACGCAACTGAAGACTTCCCAAAACTGATCGCGAAATGGGAATATCGGGTTTTTCAATGAGGAGCTAATATCATAAGCCCAGAATTGAAAAGAGGAATCAAGGGACAACTACCTAATATTAACATCATTACTCGCGGAGGAGAAAAAACTGGGGCATATGCAGACAGTCAGCCCAAGATTCAAAAAGTTGTTCCCAAAGATGACATGTATGACCTTGTGAAAAAAAATTATTTTTCAAAGATGCAATATAAATATTTAAGAGTATCCCCACTCTGGAGATAATGGAGAATCCCCCTAAATTTGCATCTCAACCTAACCTGATGCAAGCCCCTAACTCACCACTAGCACCTAGAGACTCTGCAAGTCCTAGGAGACACCCTGAGCAGTGCCAAAGAGTAATCAATCTCTAGTTTCAATTATTCTTTGATATCCTAGGGGATGACCAACTTATTGAGAATTTGTGCAACACCCTATACCTAATATTGGGAAATGAGAGAACCCTAGAAGCTATATTAAGGAACAACTTTACTGAGAATAACACCTAGAGAAAACAAAGAAGAAAGGCATGAATAGGAAAATAATTTAGGTTAGAAGCCCAACTAGATGATTTTGAAATCAAAGATGCCATGCTAGATTTGGGATCTGATGTCAACATACGACCCAAAAAGACTTGGGAATCTTTGGGAAAACCTTAGTTAGTATATTCCCCCATCTAGTTGAGAATGGAAAACTAGTACTGCATTTTCCCAATAGGAAGGCTGGAAAATGTGGAAATAGATGTTGTGGGAGTTAAGACCACAAATAATTTTAAGGTAATTGAAATCATGGGAGATAAGGATCCTTAACCTTCTATACTCTGGATTGATTGGGAATACGATAACTATTCTATCATTAATGTAAAGAGGTACACCATGACGTTTGAAGCATATAGGATAGAATTAGTTCAACCCTTAGATCCATCTTTAGTGACTAGGTACACTGAACCAGTGGACGGAAATATGGAGTCAGAGGCTCTTGACCAATTATACATCATAACAGGAGGAATGAGACCAGATTACATAAATCCTACTATAGATGTATCGGTAAGTTGGAGAATCATATAGTCCGTTGATGAGGATTCATAATTAGCGTTTGACAGTTGGAAACAAGGTTCATATGAGTGATTCTCAAGGTGATGTGAAACTATCAGAGCAATGAGATGGATTGGAACCAAGGTCAGAGAACCCCCGACATATGATGGTACCTCATAGGTACATAGTTTTATTGCCAGCATGGAAGAGAAAATAGCGACGAATCAAAGGATATATGTTCTTGACTTATCCTTGAAATATACCCCTCCTAGATGGTGGGCCACCCATAAAGCCTTGACTATGGAGTGGGAAGATGAAAAACAAGCCATATGATGTCAATTCCAAAGGAGGGATCAACTGAAAGAAGAGATGAATATATGTTTTCAATATGTGCAACTGTTCGATGGACGGTCTGACCCTAAAGTGCATATTGAGAATTATTTAAAGTAGTGGAGAGTTGCAGAAGTACCCTCTCACCTATGGGTTCATTTATTTCTCCATTCTCTGGGTCCAATCCCAGAGGCCTGGTATATACATGAGGAGGGTAGAAGACAAATGAACTATTGGCAGACCTTACAATACCAATTTTGCAAGGATTTATCCTTTACGAGTAAGTACTTTGAGCTCAACAAAGTCCTTCAAAGAATCAGGGAAATGCTTTTACTGACATTTTCAAAAAGAGATCAAGTCCAGTAATATGTGTTGACTATGTTCATTTTCTTCATTCTAGTTTGGGTCTTGAAATTGATAAGATACATGTACCTTACTGTAAAGTTGAGAAAGACCTAGAAAAACCCGATGATTTATAAGAGCTTAGAAACTTAAGAATTAGAGAAATGGAAGGTCGTAGAGAGATTCAGGATATTATACCTATTCACACATGTAGCTCCTATAATCATCCACTGAAGTTGCGGAAAGTCAATATAGGGAGTGCAAAGAATACTAAGATATATTCTATAGGATATTATTGGGATGAGCAAACTATGAATGAAGTACACAGTTTGTTGTGGGAGTATCAGGACTTGTTCCTGAAAACACTCTTAGAACTGAAAGGTATAAAAGGAGCCATGGGAGAAACGAAAATTGAGCTGAAACCTGGCTCAAGACTTGTGAAACACAAACCATACCAAATTAATCCTAGAATAAAAGAAAAGGTCAAGAAATAAGTGGACAAATTGCTTGCGGCGTGACTTATTTTCCCAATCGAAGAAATAGAATGGATTATCACCATAGTTATCCAGAGTAAGAAAGGTGCATAAGACATTCGGGTCTACATGGACTATATAAGTTTGAATTCTGCATGTGTGCATGATCCGTTTCCAAAACCTTTCAGTGATGAAGTGTTATA
Source organism: Picea engelmannii (assembly GCA_009831015.1). Lineage (NCBI taxonomy): Eukaryota > Viridiplantae > Streptophyta > Pinopsida > Pinales > Pinaceae > Picea > Picea engelmannii. Next base: position 639,270 of record ML777106.1, on the reverse strand, counting down.
TCAAGTTGTAGGAAAATAATCTTATTCGTTTACAAATGGATTTTCAAGACAATTTAGAATCATAGAGGAAGACAAGAAGAATAATACATTCATAACCAAATGGGGATCATTCAAATATAACGTAATTCCCTTTGGTTTGAAGAAGTCCCCTGCATTTTTTTCTCAGATTGTGATAGCATCATTTCGAGAATTCATCCATAAGTTTGTAGAAGTTTATATGGATGATTGGATGGTGTACAACCTGTTAAAAGAGCATGTCGGGATACTCCAATTAATGTTTGATAGATGTCATGAAATGCAGATATCTTTGAATATAAGGAAGTGCATTTTTTGTGTACCTCATGGAAATTTGTTAGGCCATATTGTATGCAGAGACAGAGTCTTGGTAGACCCAGATAAAGTTGCGGTCATTTTGAACATGCCACCACCTACAAGTGATAAATTGTTTAGACTCTATACTGGGAAATACAGGATATTAATGTAGGTTCATCAGAAGATATGAAACTATAGCACACCCCTTGAGAAATTTTTGAAGAGGTATGAACTATTTTGGTGGACATCAAAGTGTGACAAAGCATTCGACATTATCAAAGAAAAATTAAGTATTGCACCTATCCTGATATTTCCCAATTGGGAAATTGAATTCCATGTACATGTGGATGCATCAGACATTTCCTTGGGAGGCATTATAATGTAGCCAAGGGAAGGGAATATGGACCACACTATCTATTTTTCTAGTAGAAAACATTCACAATCTGAGCGCAACTACACAACCACTAAAAGGGAAGGTCTAGCTATGATTTATGCATTACAAAAATTTAGACACTACTTGTTAGGCTCTCATTTCAATTTTTTTTACTGACCATTCTACATTGATGTACCTAGTCAATAAATGAGTACTTGAAGGAAGAATTTGCGGGTGGCTATTTATTTTTCAAGAGTTTTCATTTGAATTAATTGTTAAACCAGTAAGATGCAATGTAGGTCCAGATCACCTTTCCAGATTGGAGTTAGGGGAAAGTGGTGGAGCAGTGGATGATCAACTTCCAGATGTGGAACTATTCCATATTGAGGCCATCCTAGAGTATATTGAAGACCTTGTTGTCTTCCTCATTACAAGGACCTACCCATAAACTTACTTTACAACCAAAAAGAGACATATGGTGGTTCACATAGCAAACTATGAATTGTTTTCTTGACAACTTTACAAATTGAGACTTGACCGTATCCTTAGGATATGTGTCTTGAACCATGAAAGGAAAGATATCCTGTGGGAATTCCATTATGGATTTGCGGGAGGACATGTTGAAGGTAAATCTACTACATAAAAGGTACTTCGAGATGGATTATGGTGGGTTGCGTTATTTAAATATGCTAATGAATATGTTAAATCTTGTGATATCTACCAAAGAGTAGGAAATCCATCACACAGAGATGAATTGCCCCTTCATCCAGTCAGAGCACTTCAGGTATTTGAGAAGTGGGATGTTGACTTTATTGGACCGATCAACCCCACAGCTAAGCACTCAAAGGCCAGATACATCATTACCACAAATAATTACCTCCCAAGATGGGCTGAAGCAGAGGCAGTTCAAGACTTTTTGACAGATACAACTGCTAGATTTATCTTCGAGAATGCTATCACTTGGTTTGGATGTCCTAGAAGTTTGAACAATGATCAGGGTAGTCACTTTATTAGCAACATAATCACAACATTGACAAAAAAAATTCCTTATACAACATCATAAGAACAGTCCCTACTATAAACAAGATAATGGTACAATGGAGGAATTCAATAAAATTATGGAAAGAGGACTAACAAAAGTATGTTGAAAAAACATGGAAGACTGTGATGATAGAGTTCCAACATTATTGTGGGCTTACAGGACTACCACGAAGAAGCTACATAGGTATACTTCATTTTAGTTGGTTTATTGGAAAGAAGTTGTTGTAACCACATAATTTATTAGCCCTAGTCTCTATATAGCACACACTAAACAAATGATGGATGATGAATCAATTCCACAGAGGATCACAAACTTGCAAGAACTTGACGAAGCAAGATTTCTAATGGATTTTTATCAGACAGTTGAGAAAACTAGACAAAAATCTTGGCATGGTAGGCATATTAAGTCCAAAATATTTGAGCAAGGGAATAAGGTACTACTCTATGACAGTCGATATCATAAAAATCCAGGAAAGTTTCACTTGCATTGGTTGGGTCCATTCATAGTTGTGAAAATACGACACTCTAGTGCAGTCAGGCTAGCACAATTGGATGGTATCCTTCAGTCAGGATGGGTGAATGGCACCTTCATGAAACCCTACATTTCTCAAGTTTGAAACAAAGCATGGTTGCTCCAATCCAAAGGAGCATGTATAATAGTTAGATTTTGATTTTCTATAAGTTATTTAATTCAGTTAATAACGTCAGAGTGTGCATTGTTGTGCCACGAAATATATTTTATTTTTAAGTCTAAGCATTGCTTTTGTGTAGAACTTCTTACTTAGTCGTACGTGATCGGAAGAGCCACCATTACATTAAATGAAGTCATTTAATATGATGCAGACCCCCATTATGGTCCGAGGGGGGCGGAATCCAAACTAAATCACAACCGATGTGTCACACGCATCCTGTCCGACCATAAGCTTTATTGTAGCTATAGTAACTTGTCAGGCCTTTCCGTTAATTCAAACAGGAGTGATCCACGTAGATTCCATCGGTATCCCCATCGGGATCCTCAATCATTAAAATGATAAGCCCTCAAGTCGACCACGTCCTTGTCAGCTCATTCATTAAAGGCTAGGATCACCCTATAGATCTTAACCCATTATCAATCCCGTTGGACACCTTAGCCTGATATTGCATTTATGGTTTCATAATGAGCGTCCTTAGGATTAATTACAGAGCTCTTCCATTATCCCACATATAAGATTTTGTTAACTCATGAATGAGGCTCATTGTTTCCATTAGTTATCTTTTGTTTTGCATTATTTTCATTCTCGTCTAGCTTGTGAGATATCTTTCTCCCTAGTCGTGACACTGAGCCCCTACTCAGTTCATCCACATTTTCTAAGAAATATTGAGCCAACATGCCAAGAGAAATAGGGGGTCAGACCTCAGTTCCAAAAGAGGAAATTCCAGACGAGTCATGTGATACCCGGGTATAGATCATGGGTGATGTCAAGGGAAAGGTCGAGCAAGTAAAACTCCTCGATCTCGACCTAACAAAACAAGTGTTTCTCCCTCAGATGAATATCAATGTATTCTAGGACTTGGCCCCATTGGCACTAGGAGGCACGTAGTCTGTGTCAAAGACATAGTTCATCAACCTATTCAATTTGACCACTATGAACCTTAGGGATCTACCAATTTTTGGAACTATGGGAGAGGTTGTGTGATGTGCCAATTTTTTGATCAATCGAGTGCATGACATGAGCTTATGGCTCAATAGGAGATATTTGATTCATGCCGAGGATATCCAACATCTCATGGGACTATCCCTCGAAGGAAAGGACCTATCAAAAGGTTTCCAAGGGCCAAGAAAGCATGGGAAGAAGAAAGGTGAAGTCAACTTGTATGATCAATTTCATACATAGAGAGGTGAAAAGATGTCCAAAGTCGACCCAATATTACCAGAGATGGTCTAGATAGTCTGCTACATGATCTCTAAAAAGGTTATGTGCTCATACTACAAGGGAGAATGAACCTTATATTCTCTTTCAGTAACAAACTTCTTTATGAATGGAGTTGTGTTCAATTGGTGTAGTTACCTACTGAAGGAACTCCTAGTTGCATGTGAGGAGGCTCAGGAGAAAGATGGAATGCTTATATATGGCTATCTGTTAGTATCATTCACCATGTAGAAGTGGACTTCACCCACAGGAAGACAATTGGCTATTGCAGACAAGGGTCACCTAGCCAATATGTTCAAACCCTGGAGCACAAGGTCAAAATCCAAGAATATGGAGTTCAATAATGCAACGTTCCTGAAGTGGTACAACTAGATTATCGACATAACTCAACGAATATGCACACCACATGAACTGTTGAACCTCAATACCTGGAACATCGCATTTGGGCTCAATCAACACTACACATTTGTTTGGCTGAGGCATGCGAAGTCTAAGGACTTCCATACGAGGTTGTTACCCTTCTACCTAGATGATGAAGCCTTCGAAAAGGAAGTCATGTCATGGCTAGGTGTTAATAACAACCCATGCAAATCTGGCATGCATTATCTCTTGCCACCAAATATCCTCAAGAAAAAGGGGCAGGAAGAAGGATTCGGACCGAGTTCTGGCCCAGCAGAAAAGAAGTAGAGGATCCAATAGGCCGAACGAGAAGCTAAGTTATGGAAACAAGAAGGACTCCTTGCATAAGAACAACAAATGGAGGAGTAATATGCAAATATTCATGCATAAAAGAAGGTAGAAAAGGTAAAATAAAAACTCACAGAGGCCTGGACAATTGTTAGAAAGACAACGCCTCAACTACTAGAATCCAACAAAACAAGTGAGCCTATGGAGTAGATCGAATAAATTCAGGTATCCTGGTCAAAATTGGTAGAAAGATAAAAAAATATCAATGCACAGTTGTGAGAAAGTAAGAGAGAAGCCGAACTACAACCTAAGAAGATACAAGAGGAAATGGAGAAAATCGTTTTGGAAGGGAACAATGCAAGAGAAACCTTGCATAAAAGGACTGTAGAATCCACAAAGATCTTCAAAGAGGTTAGTGATTGGATGGGAAACATTTTAAGGAACAACCAAACATTGGAGGAATTGTGCGTGAACATCCAATTTCTCAATGAAGAAGCAACCAACACCCTGGATCCATTCGAACAACAAAAGAAAATTGAAAAAATTGAACAGACAAACAATGATCTCAATGCACTATATGAAGCTCAAATTGTGGCCAAGAAGGAACTAAGAGAGTTTCGACTTATAGTCCAGATAACTTATCTACAGATGCATCAAGTGGATGCCATAACTAACTCGGAATGAAACTCTTTAGTTGCATCCAAGCCAAAAGAATGCATCACATACGTCACTCAATGATTTTTTGTTGAAGATTCACTACTTGTCAGGAAGTGGCAGGAAAAAGTGGACAACTTCTAAGATGTTAAGAAGAGAGACCTCGAACTCATACCTGATTTGAGCCCTTTTTTTGAATAAGATAAAGAAGAAAAATTTTAAGGAGGAAATGGAAGAAATTCGAAACTAGAAGGCAAGAAAGAACAACAAGCCAACCCAACAACCATGGAAGAGTCGAAGACTTGACTCAGGGTGAGTCAAGTATTGTGGTCAGATCCTTTTGGGCCCTTTGTTTTGATGGATATAAGTTGTGCACGTCATATTGTAGATTCATTTTGGAAAACAAAAGTTGCGCAAGTTGCTGAGGAGCTAGACAACGAACTAAAGAAAGAAACATAAAGAGGTTGGAAGGATAGCGCAACATCCTTTTTGAGGAAAGAAGTTGCAACAAGATCAAGAAGAAGAGAGAACTCTCAGGTTCTCAACCAAAAAACCTAAATATCAGATTATATATATGAGACTAATAGGATTGTACAAGGGTTGTTGGGATAGAGTGTTGTTGTTAGTGTTTTTGTTGTGGCAAGAGTCACTGTTTTAATGGTCCATATTGTTAGCATAGATGAGTTTGGAGATCTGGTTAAGAACTAGACTATATATATATCAAAGTTTTGTATCAATCTAGATGTAAAGGATAAAGAGACTATAACATTGTCTCATATCTGATGAGGAGCATCATCTGACTACTTTTGTATGAGAATTAAGTTGTGAGAAGAACCTGATATGTTAATATAATTGGAGGCCCAAATTTTGGATATATTTTGTGTATTTAGTCTTCTGAATGTATTGAATATTGCTTTGTATTATCTTTTATGCATGATATAATTCAATAGTTTCATTATGAATGGTGATGCAAATCTGTTTCTTTATTCCTAGTTAGGAATTACTTAGAACTTCTACAGTTTTAATCTATATTATGCAAGACTAACATGATTCTTGATGACTCAGAGTTCTGTCTAAGTATTTTCCTCACCCTTCCCTCTCTTTATTGTGTTGGTTGTGCTTTGGGTGAGACTTCTTCCCTCCCAGGAATATGAAAATTCTAGTGCTCTAGACTACTTCAGTCCTTCAGTAACTTAAGAAGGACCCTGGTCTGATCACTTTTACACCAACAATACCCATTGTCGATAGCACCAATTTCAACCGGTGCAAGTAGTGAAAAAGATATGCTAGGGAAATTTTCCAGCCTTAAGTTTATGGACCGTGACATTACTGATGCACATAAATTCCCAGAGTTAGATAGGGAGTAATATTTTCACACTAGGAGTGTCCCAAGCATAGGATAAATCATGTTAGAGACACAAGAATGGGTGTCGGGGTTGGATAAGGAACGAATATTGAACCTATTGGAGATTCCACATTTCGGTCGTGTTAGCACATATTTTGATAGAAGGGTGTTTTTCCCTTAGGAAATAACACTTTGGTGAAAAAATGCAGAAATGGGGTGCTTGCACAACCCACTTTATATTTTTATCCTAATTTCATCGACGATTTGACAATTTGGCGCATTGTGCTAAGAAGCATGCAGATCTAAGCGACTAAGCATGGAACGCTCATATTTGCGTTCTTGATCCAATATCAGACCCTGCCCCCCACCTTCTTCCTTTAACGGGGGGGATCTGAGTTGGTGGTTTTCTGGTGCGGGCCCCCCACTATCATGTCACCTCC
>ML777106.1:565353-623183 GCA_009831015.1 Picea engelmannii | reverse complement strand
TAAGGGTTCAATTTTGGATAGAGTAATTGGCTATTGTACTCAGACTTTTTATGTTAATACAGATCACAGGTTCCTTTCAATTTTGATTGTCAGTTTTCCATCTTTCTTCTGCATTGTTATCTGTGTTGTCAAGCTTTGAATGGTTGTGATCCCATTGTTTAGCTCATAACCTGATAATAAGTCTTTTGATTGTCTCTTAGACCCTACATTGTACTGGTTTAGTTACAATCTTTTCTTCACCCACTTTAAAGCTATCTGTTGATTAATCAATCTTTGAGAGCACTGTCTATTTGTTTATCATTTTCATGTTTGAATGCCATAAGCTATATTGAGTTGTCCCATTGATCCACATTCACAAAATACAAAAATATTCATTTCTTAAGTTACCAAGAACCTTTGGTCTACAACCACAAAGGGTTTCTTGGAGTGATAACATAACCAATACAATGGTGCCATGTGGTAGCCCATGATTGGGCCATGTGGCACCAAACCACTAACCAAAAACTGCCACATGTCGAAACACCATTCGCCCAAATCTACCAATCTGAAACTGCCACATCATCAACTACCATGTCACCGTACGGCCACTGCCACATCATCATACGACCTCTGCCACGTCAGCCTGTACGGACTGTATGGACTGTACAGTCAACACAATTTTTTTACCTATTTGGTGATTCGAACAGATCGCGATATCACTCGCTCCCGACGTCCGTTTGAACCCAAATGAGTTGCGTTGGGTTCATGACAACAAGGGCTACGCTCTTGTTCATTTTGAGGCAATTCCGAGAACTTTGATTTTTGAGCTAAAATTTGACCCCTGGTCTAGATTTTGATCACGCCTTCCCACTGAAAGGATTTTGGACCCACAAAAGCTTATGATTATTTGTCTGAGATTCAATACTCTTCTACTTTCAAGTTATATCAACTGATTCTACTTGAAAAGTATTTTCGACAATCACCTGGATACCTTGACATGTCTTTCACTGCAACTGGCTATGTCCCTCAACCACTGTTCTCTGGCTGTTGCTGGCCCACTATTCTCTTTGTGCTTGGAAGAATGCCAACCTTCCCACTGAGAATCAAGTCCCTCTTTTGAACTCTTTGATGTTAACACAATCCGCACTCCAATGGCTGCAAAAACTTTCCTGCGACATCTTGTCAAAAGCCAAGAAAACCATCAATCTTGAAAACAAATTATACAAGACTGAAAAATAATGCCAACAAATTCTTTTTTCTCTTCAACAAATGGTCACATCTTGTTCTTCATCAAAGCACATGGTGTTTTCCTGCATCTTGGTGTACTCAAAATGGACTTACAAGCCAACAAACACCATCGACTAAACACAAGTCGAAAAACATGATCGACACAACATAGTCATCAAGACAACATCGACACAAGTCAAAACTCATTTGAAACATATCAACCTTCCTCATTAAAGGTCGACAAACATGATACAAAATCATGTTACAATCATGAATCATTCATGATGAACCATCACCAAATTCACTGCTTACACATACACAAAAACAAATGCATGTGCATGACTCTTCAACTCTCCTTCTAGTACAAACATAAGTACATAAACCCAAAACATGTGGGTACATAAGAGCTGAATACAAAAAATATATATGGCAGTAACAAGTGAACATCATATCCATCTTTTACATCCTCCTGGCAAAATTGTGCAACAAAAAGAATGCCTTCACACGAATTGCATTCACATGCAAACTTGCATCATACAAGTTGTGATAAACTGCTGCAACTTGTCATACTCTCAACATAAATGCATACATAAGGCTGAAATATGCATCTACAACAGAAAATGCAAGCCTTACTTGCTCAATAAATCCAACCATTTCTTACCTAGCCAACTCAATGGTGATTTTTTTTGCTGAACATCGTCCTCTTGTGAATCATCTTGACTCACATCGATGATGGAATATCCTCTTCCATTCTTGCCAATCTCTTTATCCAACTGCTTCTTGTGCTGTGGATTAATAGTTGGATGCAATGTCCAACATTGGTCAATGAGATGACCCCTCTTCTGACAATGAGTGCAAATCTTTTGCATCCTCTTTTCACGTTGTCTTTGCTTATAAAGTTTCCTGAAAGTGGCCAATCTTTTCCAACATTTTGAAACATGATGGTTATATAAACCACAATATGTACATGGATTCTTTCTTCCATTTTTACATACAAATTTATCATGCTTAACATAATCAAAAGCAACTGAATGATAAGCATAATTATACCTTGAACATTCACCTTTATCGCCTCTTTGAGGAGGTGAATCTGAAGAGTTACAAGCTCTCCTTTGAATACCAACAACAATGTTCTTTTCCTCGTCGTTGTCATAACTCTTTTGTTTCACACATTTGCATTCATCTTGAACACAAGCCTTGCATGCTGGAGGGATTGAACTTTCAACAAAAGTTCTTGAACTTTCACCTTTATAGCCTTCTTGAAGAGGTGAACTTGAAACAAAATTTGTTCTTGGAACTTTCTCCCTTGTCTCCTCAACTTTGGAATTTTCTCCATTTCTTCGTTCATATCCAAGACCACAATACTTTGGTCTCTCTTCAACAACAATAGGCTCAACAATGCCTTGTGCATGCTTGCCCAAACCTCTACCTTCATAGCCCATTTTTAACAATAACTCGGACCCTATTCCTCTTGTGTGATTTTCAAAAACACCAAAAAATTCATCTTGAGAGGAATTATAAGATAAACTAACATTGCATACCTTATGTTCATGCATGTACTTGGTAAGGGTTTCCTTTGCCTCATGGAGTTGATTCTCCATCTCATGCAACTTTTCAAGAAGCTGGTCTTTCTCCTCCTTCATGGCCATCAACTGCTCTTCAAGGGGAATTATTTTCTTTCTATCTTCACACATCTCTTTCATCACATCTCTCATGGTTAGAATTTCCTTCAAAATCTCTTTTTAAAAGAACTTAGATAATGAATATGTATGAGAACTATCATTGTTTGAAGCTTCCTCCATCCTTCCAAGATATCAAACTTCAACACAAAACTTGCACAAATACCAACAGCTAAATCTCAAGCTATCAATGGCAATCACATGAGCTAAACAAACTTATGCTCTGATACCACCTGATCTGAAAATAGAAGGCTGACTTGTTATGCTATGCAATCACCCTCTACTTCATTAAAATAAACTTTACAGGACCTTGCTCCATGTGTTAAAATATGCAAGATAAAATTATGTGTTAAGTTCATGCTTCTTTTAAATGTTTATGTGTGAGGTATTTGCAAGATTAAATATGTTGTTTTTCATAAATACAATAGAAAATATAACTTGCAGCAAAGAATAACCAGCAAACACTCACAACAACAACAAGATGATAAAGGAGTTCACCCCTCTCTAGGCTACATCTCCCTGAGCCTCCGTCAATGAACTTGGCTCTCTGGGATTAATTTGTCAAAAATTCTTTTACAAGCTGCTTCTCAACTCCAATGGAAATAATGGTTGTACCATTGGGATCAAAATACATAAAAACCCCAAAAATGACTAATAAAACTCTGAAAACGGATCATGGCTCATCTGGGCATGACCTCTTCTACATGTGGCCTTAAGCTTCCCTGAGCTTCTCTTTGGAAAAAACACATGTAAAAGTCCTCAAATGGATCTGAAACCTATCCCAAAGTGTTCAAAGAATAATAATTAGTCAAAAATGATTATTCAATCACAGAAAATAAACATAGGCTCATCTAAGCAAGACCTCAAACAATGAGGGCTTCAAGCTCCCTAGAGCTTCCTGAAACTTCAATGGTTAAAAAACCTGCAAAAGAAGTCTTCAAATGGCTGTGAAAATAGTTCCAATGGATTCAAAACGTCCCAAAACCCCTAGCTGATCTTTTACAGCACCTCATTCAGCCAAAAAAATGAAGAAGATAGGCCTCCTGCCATTCTCTTCCTTCAAGCTTGTTGTCTCTGGTTCACCAAAACGCACCTCTGTGTGCTCTCTACCCAGAACACGCTCCAAAATGCGTGCTTAAACACAGCACCAGGCACAACCGCATAACGGTGCAAAATATAGGACGGTTAGGGCACGTCCAGCCCTTAACCGCCAAGACCATGGGCATATGCGTCCATGTGACCGCGGTCCCGCACAAAAGAGCTCGGTTCCAAGAGCGAATATATGTGTGACAAGTGGCGAGCGTGTGGTTGGTTGTAACCGTTTGAAAACCAAACTAAAACCCATGCGCACTTGGTGTATAAATCAGTGGTCATATGGTAAATAATAGAACCACGACTTAACCGTTTGATAAACCAAAACCCGTGCGCATAATACACATGGTCACATGGCATAAAACACAAGATCGTGGGCTGGGGCTAAGCCCCAGCCTGACCCCCGCGCCAACATACAAATAGTTTTAATTTAAATAAATTTAAATACATATGTATAATATGGAACACCGTGCGACATGTTGGCAGGGCGGACTTTGCAAGGACTTGAACGGTGGGGAATGATCCACGTCTGCCTGCCAGTGTTCCCTGCAAACATCTAGTGGAGATCCAAGTGGAAGAGTTTCAGAGTGTGGTCAACACGTTTTCTAGGTTCCAAGTTGACTCAGGCCTATTATGATCCCAATGCAAGTAGTTAATAAAAGAGAAGGAGGTGGTTAAGACATCCTCTCCCTCCATAAATGGAAATATCGAAGAGGACTAGCAGGTCTGAGATTGTGTCCGACAAGGAACTACATGTGCAGTCTAACAAAGAAGGTCCAGACGAAAAAGGTCACGTCTGACAGAGGTCTGTATGAACATTCTGCTGAGAAATATATGATGTAAAGCCTTCAATGCGTGGCTTGATCACTCCTCAGGTGGTTGAAGTCACTCCTGAGTATAAATATGAAATTTTTATATTTTGTTATGGTCAATGGTTGAGAAAGGCTCCCGGATTGTAATGTTTTGATGAAGCTTTGGCTTTCTGGTTATGTATTTTGATTTGAAACTTCTTGTTTAATCTAAGTTATCTTCCTCCTTCATCTTCTTTGCCTCTCATACTGAAGTATCCATGATTTAAGGATTCACATGGTTTGTTTTAACTGTATTGTGATGTATGTTTGATTATAGTCCTGTTTTAATGTTCTTCAGTTTCCTGAAACTTTGAATTCAAAGAGGATCTTGTGTTTGAAGTTTTTCCTCCTTAGGATGCTGGAAGACCTGATGTTCATAGCAGACCTCTACATTCTCCTCACCAGTTCTTCCTCCTATTCACATTTACTACAACTTAATGACTGAAGTTGATCAATAGCTCAATTGCTTGTGCATGTTGGTCCAGTTTTTTGAGTTAAAACGATGTTATCTTGAGTCTACTCCCATTTGACCTCTTTAAGATTATTCATCATGACATATAAAATGATGGGTATAGGGCTTACCTCTAATACAATCTGAAGGTGACTTCTAGTGCTAACGAGTCGCAGTACAAAAAATAATGCATACATGAAATTATTGTTAAGATGTGTTCATTGGGGGACACTCTATGTAATATCCCTAGGCCAAACCCAATTGTAATGTAAATGAAAATGTACTTAAGCTGGTGAGTTGTCTACATATTTTTGTATGCACCTTTCATGGCATATTGTGTGCATGTATTGCATGGTAAAATAATGAAGTGTGCACATTCTAGGATACCACGTGCAACATCTTAAGTGCGCGCGATTGTGAGGCTAGCGAGCCTTTGTGTTTATGCTATGTTTTATAGGTTGGTGAGCCAGTGGTTATAAGCTATGATGCTTATGTTTTTATTAGGCTAGAGAGCCTAAATTTTAAAGGCCAGTGCCCCTGTTTTGTACATGTCTCATAATTAATATAAATACATCACTGCGTCCAGACTGACCACGATAAAAGAGATGGGGGACTAAACTCCACTGGTTAGGGAAAGGGAGGGGCCTAAAAGATAAGGAAAAGGGCTAATCTAGGGAGCTTAAGCCAAAAAGGAATATTATATTAATATTTCTTAAAGTATAAAGTATGGATAATTATTTTATCCTAAGTTCTAAAGTTGGGGCCAAGTGGGCCAAAGTAGCTCCCAACATGACAAGTATCAAGTTGGGGACACACATATATATTGTTGGGACTTAGTTCATTTCCACACACTCTCCCATCATTCAACCATTATTCAACCATGACTCCATGATCATTTTTGGACTCACACAGTCAGTTATCTTTGAGGCATTCATTTCACTATACCTGAACCCATATCCATAGCCATGTGTGTTTGTGTATCTGGTTAGCATGGGAGCTAGACTGAAGAAGCAGGTTGTCAGGCCCATGGGATATTGAAGAGGTGGGTTTTCAAGCCCGTGAGAAATTCTCTGGGTGAGAGAATTGTTGGGGATCGATTCCTGAAGGTGTTGAACTATAGCTACAGTGCTCTGAAACTTCATGTTTGGCCTATTGTTGAAGCCCGAAAAGGAAGTGGGGCAGTCGAAGGATTGTTGAGCAGAGAAGGGGCACACTTCCTAGGTGGGACAGGCATGTGGGGAATGGGGGACTGTAGGTTGTTAGTTTGAGTTGGCACTTGTGATGGAGTCTTTCCTGTTGTCTATGAGCCTTTAGTCTGGTTAGGAATCCCTTTACCCGGGTGGAGTTTAGTCCTAGTTCGAGGGTGACTCACTGTTGAGAGTGATGAACAGTGTGGTCTAAGGCTGGGAGGTTCGTGGAAGGTCTGCATGCAGTTGGTGATATTCTCACAAAGATAAGTGTCAATTGTGTGATAAATTTACATGTTGCATTGTGATTTGCGTGTTTATTTTTATGGGCATTTCCTATATATGTTGCATGTCTATGTTTATTGTTATTTCAGTGTGAATCCATGCATTTACGAAATGTATTTGTCTGTTTAAGTTTTACATGTAAATATTCCACAAGTATTCTATGTGCATGTGTTTTAATTGCATGCAATTAGAAAAATTCATGTGTCATAACTTAGTTGTATACTAAGTATGTTACAATATGTTTCGCGGAGAGAGAATAGTAAGAGTTCTCTGGCATAGCGTGGTCCGACATTGATGGTCGGGGATGTTACAAATTGGTATCAGAGCTTCAATTTTCAACACTGAGCCTGGATGGGCCGAGAAGGTTGAGTTGAAGTGAAATGTCAGAGAAAATTTATTTCAAAGTGGCCAAATTTCGAGTTGTAGAGTGTCCAGCTACAATACGATACATAAATTGGGAAAAAGCCCCAATTTCAGTTGGCAAATTCATGGAGAAATTGAGAAATTTGGCCAGGTGGTAGGATATTATTGATTTAATATATGTTCTAGCAAATTCAGACCCAGAATTGGTCAAATTTGAAGTTACAGTAAAGCCATGACAGATGGAGAGGAATTTGTAATTAAAATTCCCAATTCGTGAATTGATTTGGGTGAATTTGTTCCAGAAATGCAAACCCACCATGATTTTTTATGCGAAGGTTGAATTGGGTTATCGGGGTGAAATTGAACAAATTTCGTGGTTGCAGAATTTCTATGGTAGATTGGGGAAAAAGTTAGGAAAATCCCCAATTTCTGCAGCGAAATTCACAAGGATTTGATGCACATAAAGGTGAATTTGCACAGGTGGGTGCACTAAAAATGCATGATGCACAGTGAAAAGCTTGTGATAGGTAAAATTCAGCATTGTGCGACAAGATATTGGCATGATGGTGCATGCCCTAAATTTTGGTGCCGCACAGAAAAATGTTAGTGTGCGAGTGTGCGTGCTAAATTTTGGTACCACGCAGAAAAATAGTGGTTTCCTGGTGTGCGCACTAAATTTTGGCGCCGCGCAGAAATTTTTTTGTGTGCGGGTGCACGCGCTAAATTTAGCATTTTGCAGTGTGCATACTCATAGTAAGTGCGTGCGGTGTGCACACTCATAATAATGGCGTGCATGGTGTGAGCAGTATTGACATAGTGCAGTGGAGTTTGGTAGTTGCGCGCACAATGTGAGTATATGTTGTCACGTGACAATCTTTCTAATGATGTGCGCATATTTTTGGTGTGCAGTGGGGACGTACTAAACTCTGGCATTGTGCAGCGCGTTGAGTAAAATGCGCATGGAATATCAGCACGTGGTACAAAAACTGCGCACGGTGTATATTGGCGCGCAACATAAAAGTAGTGCACGCAAGTTAGTGGCACAACAGAGAAGTGATACACATTGGTTTTAAAGTGAGCAAAGCATGATTTCCCTTGTGTTGTTGATGCACATGGTAAATATGGGTTTACAGGTTGAAATTTGTGCACGCGGAGTCGTTTGGAAGGTGAATAACAACAGAAAACCAGTGATTTTCTTTGACATTTTATATCATTCGAATGTCATATTTTTGCAGCACGTTTTTGAGGGACTTCATAGCGTTTTATGGTGTAAATTTTTCTTCAAACAGAGTTTTTATGAGAAAGTTACAGCGTAAACAATGAAGGGTAAATTTTATGACCCAACTAACTTCAAAGGGCCATAACTCTCTGCTCCATAATCGGATTGAGGAACGAGAGTAGTCAATGGAAAGATATTGAACCATAGAAGACAGTTTTGGAGGTGAATTAAATTTCTAGGCATGTTAAAAGTATTTAATATGGAAAATAAGGTAGCTGTAACATTCTAGACCAAAAACACAAATTGGCCTAGAACTTCAACGGGCTGTAACTAGTAGTAAAGAACTAATAATGAGGTGAAACTTGGACATAATGTCCATAATATGCTTATGAAGAAATCCAATTGAGCTCATACGAAAATTTCAATGGAGTAGGTGTGAAAATGCATAATTATAGCGCATAATTGCGCCAAGTGGAAGTGTGAACATAAAAGTTAATGGGAAAATTTCAAATGACCATAACTTTCTGTTCCAGACTCGGAATTGAGCATGTGAGTAGGCATTGGAAAGGTATTGAAAAATGGAATCTAAATATCCACCTAGAAAATTGATTTGGGTATTCAATATTTTAGGAAATCAGAAGAAAGGATTCTGATATATTATTGAACCAAAATGGTTCATATTTTCATGAAATTGTTGAAACAGTTAGCCTGACAAAGTTTTGTTGGATACACATTTTGCAGAGTTAACAACAAATAGATCAAATCAAGATTAGTGAAGAGTCCATAGGAATGGAAGAGGCACAAGGGACTTACAGCTAGGAAGATGAAATAAGAGGGATGGATGTCCATTTGGGCATTGAAGGAACAAACTCCAATGGACATGGAGAAGAAAGGAATGAAAAAATGAATATGGTAGATGTTGTTCTAGAGTCTGTACTTAAGGCTTGGAAGTACAGTGTCTAGGCATCCAAAAATGAGTAAGGGGTAAAGAAGGAGGAAATGTCAACCTTCGGCAAGGGAAGCTAGGGATGATTTCTACGTTGGCATTGTCTAGCTTCCAACTGTTCCTGGATGTTTATATCATGTTCAATCGCTGCCCATGAATGTTCGAGTTCAACCCGGGTAGTGGTTGCTTTAAGAATAGTATCAAAAATATTTAAGGCAATATGTGTTTGATCTGATAGTCTGGGTTCGATATTAGGCTGTCTTGTTTCAGGGACAGTCATAGAGGAACAGGATGATAAGAAAATCTCAGAGGAATTTTAGGTGTTGTCCCAATTTCGGTCGTATAGAGGAGATTTTATAGTTCCAGTAGTGAAAATAGGGTGCAAACCAAAGGTCCTTTCCTGTAACTGAGTTATATTCCAAATAGAGATGTATGAGGTGGGAGAAAACATTAAGTTGTCTATTAGGTAAGGCTCCTATCAAGGGAGAATCTCACTTATAAACAGAAGAAGAAAAAAGATGAGGAAATAACCCGATGAAGCATAAAATATATATATAGAAATCTAAAGTGTTGACTGGTCTTATACCTACTGATAGCTGGTACAGAGGAAAAATAGTAAACAATATAGAAAACTAGAATTCATTCACTATAGTAGAGGTTGTACTAAATTATAGCGAAGCATTCATCAAATACATATATGAAATGAAATGAAATATGAGATACAAGGAAACAAACTCATAACACAGTCGTGGCGGAATTGAGAATCTTCGGATTTTCTTTATATTAACTCTCAAGATAGAAAACCTCTATTACAATTGAACTAAAAAGGTCCAACCTCTATTTCCTTTTTTCTATTGTATATTTATATAGTTTTACATATGATGGAATCTCAATCGCTATAATATTTTCAGTTACGATAAGAAGAAGAAAAATCGTTCCATTTCTTCATCTCTGTCTTTATTTGGTGCCATAAGCTTTCCCTTTCACATGCTCAGTATAAGTGACGCATTTCTCCACCAGTCGAGATATCAACCTAGAGGATTATGCTTGACAATTGGCCTCGAAAATGTAACAATCTTTGACTAATTGTGGCAACCTTTCTTCCATCCGTCGGTCTAGGGTGTCGGTAGCACATAATTGCACACTTGGTTTAATCATCCATTTATCTATTTGGATTATGTCTACTAGAGTTATTTGTGTGACTTCGGCCGAATCTATTTTTTCTTTCTCGTTTATATCAAGCAACATTTTTGCTATATTCATTTGACTCAATGTCTCAGCATTGCCTTCGCTATCAATACCTAACAGATTACCATCTATAGATCCAAAAGCCTCTTCAAAGGATTTCATTACCTTCTTGGCTTGCAGTTTACCTTCTGATATACTATGCTCCCATTCTTTCAATAAAATATTTCCTCTGGTCTGCTCCGAAATGGAAAACCTGGGAGTACTTCCCGATTCCCTATTGTTTGTAGCTATTATAGCCTCTTGAAATGCGAGCCGAGCTGCTTGAGCATCTCTTTCTTTAACAGATAAATTTTCCAATACTTGATCAACGAGTAAGCATTTGTCCCGAATTATCTCTACCTTGGCGAGTAAACTTCGTTGGGCTGCAGAAACTCTTCTCCGAATATCCATTGCCTGGGACTGGAACATCTTGATATTTATAACTTTACTTTCAGTGATTTCCACTCTAGCCTGTAGCTGCTCAATCAAGTCTTTTTGTTGGCCCACTTGTATCTGACTAGTCTGAGCTACCAGCTCTTCTTGTTTGAGCTTAGTTTTGAGTAGCTATATCTCCTTTTTATCGGCCATCCTTTCTTGTTCTATTCCTGTGCTTGCCTGGTCCTTGGAAGCCTCCTCTTCTATGGCTATTTTAGCTTCTAAGGTTTTGATGAGGTGATTTTTTCACTTCAACAGATTTTTCAAAACCCTGACTGAAAATTGGTTTGTTGTAGCATACGCCCCTAATGTCCCGGCTATTTTTGTCGCAACCTCTTCTTTCTTCTTGTCTTTCCGATCGGTCAACACCTTGAACTTCTTGGCTGTTGATCCCTCTTCCTGATAGAATTCTCTTTTTACTACAGCCTTTCTCTTCTTATCGAAAAAGAACTCATTTGGAGGGAGCTCTTCCATCCTCACAGGTCTCAATTCTTCATTTAAAATCCACCCTGCGTCTATGTTTCCCTGAGTTGACTGCAAGGGAGTAATGGAGGTGATAGGATCTCCGATTTTCTTAGATGGCTATCCTGGAGTATTAACTGGAATCTACTTTTTCAGTGGCTCGGGAGTCTTTATCTCTGGTTTCGGACTCCTAGTTTTCTCTCCCCCGTCCTGGTGTTTTTCTTGGCTGGGTGCTGCATCTTTGGAGCCTTCGGCTTCTTTTTGTTGCACCTATGTTGTACTTGGATTCTCACCCTGTAATACTGAGGGAAGACAACTGCGTCAATGTTCTTGGAATTTTAGAACATTGGCCCTCTCTTCAGGTGCCAGGGCTTGTATCCGAGCCAAAACCTCGGCATAAGATCTTGCACCTCGAAAAATGTCATCCGAGGGTGAATTTTCGTGTTCAAACCTTTTAAGTCCACAACTGGCCAAGTGATTACTTACAATCCTTTGCAGATCGTGCTTCTTGAATTCAACATGAACCAATTTTAGGTCTTCCAGGGCTGCTGCCTCAGCTTTAGCATGCCCGAAATCTAACAAAGAATATGAATTTAAATGAATAGGAAAAGGTGGCCATACCTTCTTTGAATATCCCTTAAGCTCCTTTCTTATGCCACCAATTACGGTTTGCCTAGCAACCTCATGACAAGCCAACATATAAGGTATGAATAATGGTAATGCATGTGGGGGAATAGAAGCCCCGAAAACCCTGAGATATGAGAATTTTGCTTCTACATACCAGTCGGCTATATTGCTCAGATTCATCACTATACTATTCGATATCCTGGGTGGCGGGTGGCCGAAAACAGTGACATGGATCGGTACCATTACCCAGTTAAAGATTTCATACACAAAATCTGCCGTTTTGTTTTCCCACAGTTTTGAATGGTAGACATGGATGGGCTTGGCCTCTAATGGAGTCCAACTCCAGCTCATTAAAGGAAAGGTCATTAGAAAACACACAGCGTCCATAATGTACGTGGACATAAAGAATGAAGCAATCTTTCCGCTCTCCCTCTGCACTCGATACTCTGTAACTCGACTGGTCAAGCTATCAAACAGTATTTTAGCCTAGTCGAATGAACAGCCTTCGGCGACTAAATGTATTAGAGGCACCCATTGAAGGAAAAAATGTGTGGTGTCCTCTCTCCCATATAATCTATAGGTCATCATAGCTACATATTTGAACTGTGGTTCCATAGAAGCTATTGAATATATATCGTTACTGTTCGTCCTGAATTTCGCAGGGTGTGAGACCCAATCCTTGATTAAAATGGACATAGTCTTTTCATATTGCACACATTCCTTCTGTTTGAAATTCTCCAAGAATTCGGCATTGTATGTAAGGTCTGACACGGTTGGCAACTTGTACATAGCCTGAAGTTGTTCGGGTCTGAAAGTGTCGATAGTGACCTTCTGCTCATTGATGATGGTTCTGGTTGGTATATCCACATGGTCTAATGCCCACCGGACCATATCATAGTAAGGGATCAGTCGTGGCTTGGCCACTACTTTATGCATTCCAGCTTGGACGATGATCTTATATTTGGTGGTCAGGTCATCTTTTTCATTGTCACCGGAATCATCCGAATAATCTACCAATTCGGACTGTAGAACCTCAGAAACAAATGACCAGGTCTTGACAGAGTCGACACTTCGAGGTGAAGTATCAGAGATGTTGTCTGAACCTTGTCTCGAAACCTCAATGTTGGATTTAGACACTTTTCACGTGGCCATGGCAGGGGATCCTGCTTTAGCTCTTCTGCGATAAAAATATGTATACATACAAAAATTAGTTCATTGAGAAAGTTTGCTCTGTGTAATGTAGAAATGAATTTGCGATAACAAATAACATATCTATACATTCGACCATTTAAAAATCGGTACTTTTCAGGAACAGAATGGTCAGATCATTCTTAAATATAATTTAGCAATAAAAACCCAATCCTTACTTGTCTATTCACCTTGTTTCTAACTAATGCCATAAATTTTGACAGTTTGAAATGCAAGTTGGCGCAAGGAAAAATTAAGATTTCCTCATAGACTGTGCATGCATCAAATCACGGGAAATACTGGCTTAGCTCAATTAATCAGGTTTTATCAATGTTAATTAATCTTTCGGTACTCGCTACATCGGGAGTTTTCACTCTAACCGTTCCAGCCTCTAAAACTCAAGATTGCGATAATTATCTTTGGTTAAATAAAAATGTAACCAATATTAAGTGTTTAATTAATCATGTTTAAAAAAAAAAAAATATATCGTGGTTATTGATATCGTGACTTCACAACTTGGAGCTTTGAAGGTATAGCTTTTGGTAGGTTCATATGCCGAGTTGCAAAATCGCGAGATCGCGACTTCGTGACTTGGAGCTTCGAAGGTATAACTTCCAGGAGGTTGGTATGTCGAGTTGCGAAATGACGAGATCGCGATTATATGATTTAATTAAATTGGGGGATAAAACCGGATTAAGTGTTTAATTAATTACGTTTCTATCTTTATCACGACTTCACGACTCAAGGCTTTGACGGTGTATCTTTTGAGGGAAAACATGCCGAGTTGCGAATTTTCGACTGAGTTTAACAACGGCTGAACTTTTTACCTTTAACACTAACCTGGGTTACTTAAAACAAGAGTCTCATGGTTTTGGCTATCGGGATTACGACGGTAATACTTTTGGAGTTAGTAAACACCGAGACACGAAATATCGATGATGCTTAATCGTAGTTTAGAAAATCTTTACTCTTGCTACTGACCTGGGTAAAAATTTAAGGTTATTTCGTCGTTTCGCTCTTCAGGACTTGTGAACTATGTGATCTATAACACCCGACATACGAAATCCCGAGGTAAGAAAGGGGAAAAATCATTTGAACAAAAAGTATAACTTGCCTTGAGAGTATGATAACCGTTGTCTCTCACGTGATGAGACTTCCGAGATTTTGGAAAAAATAAAGGAAAATATGAAAACCAACTTTCGATTTTGAGCATTAAGAAATAAAATTCTAAAGGGGCTAAAAAACAAAGGCGGCTCCAACATAGGCTCCAGCTAGGGATCCCATTTTCCTGTAAGACGGGAAGAACAATAGACCACATGCTGATATTGGGTAAATGGAGTCAATGGATTTAATCCAGCAAAAAAATTCCTGAGGACATGCTGCCGAAGGGGAAAGGGATTTTGTTTTTTACCTTTGAAAAGCTTTTCAAAACTCAGATACTTTTTAAACTTAGCTGTAGTCCCTTTCACGACTTTCTCCTTCCCGTTACTGAATTTACGTCTGCCTTGAGACAATCAAAATAGTCCTAGGAGAACCAACAGATCTTGTGGCTATCGGCTTGCATCAAAAGAAGAAAATTATATGTTTTTAATCAGGAAGCCCTGTCGGAACTTGGGATGTAGATCAAGTTTTAAAAAAAATTGGTTACCAGAGTAGAGTGATATTAATGTATAACAGCCTCACAGATATCTCAGATATTGCTTCACTTCCAACGAGCCTATTCAGTACCTCAATGAAGTTATCTGGCCCTTTTTACTGAATTTCCTTTCACCACTTCGGAATATATTTGTGCATTTAATTGCTGAGATGAGGGAAATCATTTCTGAATTTCCTTTCATAGTCTCTTGGATTAGATGGGGGCAATCATTTCTGAATTTCCTTTCACGACCTATCTTATAATTTTCTTTTTTAGAGCGCGAATATGGGGGCAATCAGTTTGTATCAGGGCTGATATCTGTGTAATATTTTGCATTATAGGTCTGTCAACTTACTTTGATTACTTGGTACCAACCTTCCCTTAACTTTCACAACACCTTCGTTCACAGGGAGAAAGGGAAAAATAAATTTTTTGGGGTGTTCTATTTGAGCAAGCCTCAATCCTCCAAAATTGTTGAAAAACCTAGGAAAGTCAGGATCACTTTAAGCGTCACTTTGTTTAGAAAGGGACCGAGGAGTTGTGAAGACCCACTTTCTTTCCACAATCTTCTTTGAATCTCTCGAGGTTGAAACGTAATCTCTTCTCCCTACGTATGCGAAAATGGAAAGATGTTGAATTTTTAAAGGGTAAACCTGAAAACAAAAAAGGGTGACAGATAGAGATTTATGGACTGAAAAACAGAGGTCAAAAAATCAAAACTGACTCTTGAAAATCTTTTTCAGGGGCGCTTTACTTTGACTGACTGCTTTAATTTGAGTGACTTGTTTATTTCGTCTTATTCTTTCGTAAACAATTAACCATGGAAATGTTATGTTATTTATTAGTTCAGATGATGTTGTTGTCTGAATGAGGTTATCTCAGTTTTCTTTGATAGCCCTTCAGAACAAGTCTTTTAGGAAATCTCACCTTTACCTTACCGTTTCATTTTCTTTGCAAAATATAAAAAATTCTTTGGTATCACATGTTTAAGCCAATTTATTTCTGACACCCAACTTTCTGTTTACTTCTCCTGCTTGTTTTGTTTGCAGTTGGAATCCTGTAAAAGGAAAATACGAAGGTTATCGAGGCTATTTGAAAGGTGTCGAAAATTCACGAAAGAAAAAGAAAATCAGAATAACAATGCGTAAATGAAAAATGTACATATATGTAAAAAAAATAAAAATCCTATATATAAATATACACATCATTTAAAAAAAATAAAAATTTGGTGACTGTTTATGTCATATAATTCTTTAGATAACGCCCGTTGACAGGGGCATTGAGGATTTCTTCGTCTAAATTTTCCAGTAGAAAAGAATTTTTTCCTTCGAGAGGTGAGAATCTGAATGGCCCATACCATAGGTGATCGAATTTACCATGTTTCGTTGTTTCTTCCCTCCTTGCATCCCACCTTAGTACTAAATCACCTGGGAGGAAATCACTGTCCTTTGCCCTATGACCGAATAATGCCTTCATGTTGTCCTGATACTTATGCATCCTTTCATCTACTTCAACCCTATGTTGTTGAACCTCGATTAGGTGGTTTATCCTCCTGGTGACATGATTAGGTTCTTCTTTCTGATCTTGCCACAATTTCATCACGGGGAGTGCTAAATTTATAGGTAAGACCGCATCTGTCCCATATACCATCTGAAAAGGAGACATGCCAATAGACTTTTTAGTGCCTATGTGATTCGCCCACAAAGAGTACTTTAAATGTACATGCCAAGACTTTTTGTTTTCATCCAACACTTTCTTAATTATATTGATCAGGCTCTTGTTAGACGACTCAGCCAGTCCATTTCCTTGGGGGTAGTACACTGTCGAATGGCCAAGAACGATATTATACTTTTGGCAGAAGTTGATCATAGCCATAGATTTGAAATCCTAGGCATTATCCGTGACTATCTTTCGGGGGCAGCCAAATCTTGACAAGATATTTTCTTCTAAGAAATCTATTACCACCGAGTTAGTTACCCTTTTAGTTGGACTAGCTTCCACCCATTTAGTAAAGTAGTTTGTGGCAGTTAAGATCCACTTGTGTTGGGCGTTAGAATGTGGATTAATCTCTCCTATAAAATCTAGCCCCCATTGTTGAAAAGGGGCCTTGATTTTGACCGGAACTAAAGGTAGTTCCGGGAGTTTCTGTTTACCTACAAATAGTTGACAAGGGTTATAGGCTCGGACCCTGGCCTTAATGTCTAAAAAGAGTTTTGGCCAGTAATACCCAGCCCTCAGAATTTTGTAAGCTGTGGCCCTCCAAGTGTGATGTCCTCCACAAACTCCTTCATGAAATTCACTTATAACCCTTTCTGTTTCCGATTCGACTAAGAAGACTAACAAGAAACTGAGTGGGTCTTTCCAATATAGTTGATTTTCGGCGATACAATACTTAACTGCATGAAGCTTTAAAGTCCTATCTTTTGATGGTGATAGTTCACTTAGGAATTTTAGAGTCAGCAGGTAGGATACTATGTTTCTGTACTATTCTGATGATACAAACTTCTCCTCAATCTTAATTTCACTTGTTAGTTCATCAAGCTCGTTTATGTTCATGTTTTCCTCATATCCCTGTAGGCAGTTTATATCTAGAGCTCTGAGATTTGATTCAGCCAAAATTTTATTTCATAGAACTCCTTTTCCTTTTATCAATTTAGTAGGTTTGATTTCCAGGTCAAATTCTTGAATCTTGGCTAGCCATCGTCCTCTTTTCCCATCACTGTCTGGTTGTACCAAAATATCTTTCATAGAACTAGTCAGTATGTACGCAATGATCTTGGAGTGTAATACATATGTTCTAAATGCCTTCAGTTCTTTTACCATGGAGTACACTTGTTTTTCCATTATATCATATTTAAGTTCTGCATCTCTGAGGCTCTTGCTGAAAAAGGCGATCGACTGTTCAAAACCCTCTTTGTTCTTTTGGAGGAGCACCACAACAATCGTGTGTTTGGAGGCAAATGAGAAAATAAGAAATTCTTTCAGATAATCGGGACTTGCCAATACAGGTGCCTCGGCTATGAATTTCTTAATGTGTGTGAACGCCGCTTTGGCCTCTATTGTCCACTTTACTTTGCTATTCTTTTTCAGCATGTCTGTGATCAATTTTACAATTTCAGCGAAATTTGGGATAAATCTTCGTAAAAAAATTATTTTTCCTAAGAAAGATTGAATTTATTTTACATTTCTAGGAATCTTTATAGTGTCTATCGCTTCAACCCTCTTAGGATCAATCTTAATTCCATCCTTAGATACAACATGACCCAATAATTTACCCTCTTGCATGGCGAAGTGTGATTTCTTGGGGTTTAAGGATAGACCAAACCTGCGGCATTTTTCAAATGTTTGTTTAAGATGTAACAAATGCTCTTCGTCGGATTTGGAGAAAACCGTTAAATCATCGAGATAGATGACTATGAACTTATCCCTCTCTCTGATGAAAGCGATGTCCATAGCGTGTTGGAATTTGGCTCCTTCATTCATCAAACCAAAAGGCATTTTATCATACATGAACGTACCCCAAGGGGTAGTAAAAGCTGTTTTTTCTTTATCTTGTTCATTCATGGCGATTTGATTATATCCAGAGAAACTGTCAATCATAGACATTCTATTCGCCCCAACTACCCTTTCTAGCACATGATCCATTTTAGGCAGCGGATAGTTGTCTTTAAGAGAGGACTTATTTAAAATTTTGAAATCTACGCACAGTCTAATTTCCCCACTCTTTTTTCTCATCGGGACCAGATTTTCCACCCAGTCGGAATATCTGAGAGGTACTATAATTTTTTCCACTAAAAGTTTCTTCACTTCTCTCTCGACCACAGGCAATAAAATGGGGTTGATCTGCCTAAGCTTTTTTCTAAAAGGTTTGACCCCAGGCTTTAAAGGTATCTTGTGATCGATCACGGTAGTGTCGTAAGTTCTTAACAAGTCGTAAGACCACGCGAAAACATCTTTAAATTGTCTGAGTAGGTCCTTATATTTGTCCTTTATTTTAGGGGGGAGGAGTTTAGATATTTTAACCATCCTGGATTCCTCCTTGGTTCCTATGTCACAGTCCTCCACCTCTTCTAGTTGGGGTTGTAAGGTGGATTTTACAGGTATGTTGTTTTGATCAAACATTATTTCCAGAGGGATCAGTCCTTTCAAAATCTGGTTATTTTTTAGGACCAGCATGCGATGATTTGCAATTTTGTCTTGGAAATATTGAGGGTCCTCCCCTTCTTGCATGATCCATATCTGGTCATTCCGATTTTCTTGATCTGCATGAGTTTCGGAAAATTCACCTATTGCTTCAAGAAAATTCTTAATTTGTTCATCATCCTCAAAAACCTGTCAGTGCTGGATATTATCTAGTATAGATGTTCTGTGTCTTATCTCTATGTGATACTTCAATTTAAAAGTTGTAGGAGGAGTGAAATTTGAAGCCTCTTTATCTAATGCATCAACATGTAAGTTTTCTATGCGTGGGATGAAGTGTACATTTACAGACGAGAAAAATTTTCCCATTAGATCCCAGGCACAATTCCTGTATGATCTTAATCTGGGATGCTTGGCTTGGTACTATCGATTTATTTTTTTGACTATTAACTCTGCATCTACGTATACCTCTAGGTTATTTATTTTTAGCTTCCTAGCAACCTCTAATCCTAAGAACAAGGCTTCGTATTCACATACATTGTTAGTATAATCTATATCCCATTGCAGTCTGTAAGAAAAAGGAACAACGAAATTTTCTTCAGGCACCACAAAAAGCACTCCTGCACCAGCCCCTTCGCAAGACGAGGCATCGTAAAAAAAATAATTCCAGATACCTGTGCTACACATATCCTCGGTCATGTAACTTGACTCTTCATGCTCTATATCGTTTTCCTCTGTACAACCATATAAACCATCGTCAAAAGATAAGATACAATTTCTTAAATCTTGATCTGCAATGTAAATAGGGAAATTGTTAAGATTTTGAGGGTTGCTAACTGTATATGCTAACCTCGTCTCCCTGTACAATCGAGTAAATTGCCCACCAAACATAGGGATTGTGGCGAAGGTCATATCCAGTTGAAGAGAACCCCCCAGCTTGGCTCCCCGTGACCTAGACAACAGTAAGTCGTACTTGGGGGGAATATCAACAATGACCACATCCATCAAGATGCTCTTGACTGGGACTTGTGCCAGGGTGACTACTAAATCCTTTATCATTCCCATACATTTAACTCTTATCAAATCAAAAGAGTAAAGATCTATTTAAGGTCCGGTGATCTGGAGACCCAATTTGTCCATAATAATTTTAGGCATCACGTTATGGGAGGCTCCGAAGTCTAGCATGCAATTATGTAGCAGTTGATCGTATACATTTAAGGTGATATAAAAGGGAGCAACAGAGTCTTTGGCCCCTTCAAAATGTGGACCAAAAGTGATGTTGGGTTTATCATCTTCCAGGTTCAAAATGTCAGATTGGCTTTCTGGCTCTGAAACACCTATCACTTTGGTAATCTGCTTTCGATAAACTGGGTTTTTCGCTAACTCTACCAGAGGAATTGGTATTTTAATTTTATTTATCTCATTTTCGAAATTGAAATCTATGCTCACCTTGTCTGTTTCTGTAGTTGGGACTTTTGAATCCTTCTTTTCCAACTTATTTGTTTGGACCGCTTTATTACTCATGATCTTAGTTGAAGGTGTAATTGCATTAGCTCTTTCAGTTCCTTATGTTTGGGTCTCAACTTTTCCCACCTCGGGTTCTTGTGTGTTTACTACTTTCTCTTTGTTGTTAGGTAACAGGGTTTCTTCCGGAGTAGGCTCATAAGTTTGACCTCTTGGGATAATTTTCTTAGGTTGAGTAGTTGAAATGGGCTTACTCTTAGATCTCAAGTTGTACTTAGGTTGGACCTTAGCCATTATCATATCGGTTTCTTCTTGATAGCTACACAGGTTAGTATGATCTCTTTCTTCACCCTTAACAGATGATTGTTGAGTGTTTAAAGATTTTTTGTAATCCTCTCTAGTTAGATAAGGTTGTGTGCAGTCATCACCCAAGTTCATGACATCCTCATCTGAATCTCCAAAATCTTGGAGATCATTCGCTCCTATAAAATTTTCATTCTTTAGGGGAGTTTGTATTTTCTGATCTTCATTTTTTATCTATCTTTGCTGGTTTGGGGGATTGGGATTCCTCTTGAAATCCTTTTTGGTGAAAGAATTGGCTTTAGCTTGTTCTAGCTCCATTTTGGATATCTTATTAGACAGTTCCTTAATTACCCTGGCCATATCGTCTACTTTGTCATCTGTGTATCTATTAGACCCTGACGGCCCTGCTTGTTCTCTAAAGCATCTAGTTTCTTTGTTTCCCATTTCTACTTTAGCTTTTAACTTACTAGAAGCCATCATATTTGACTCAATTTCTACAGCATCATCTTGCATTCAGTTTAGAGTAGCTCCCCTTCTTTCTCGTAAAAGAAGTGCAAAATATGGTTCAAAAGCCCCCACAAAAGTTACTTTGGCTGCGAGTTGGGACGGTTTAACCTCGGCTGGGAATTTGTTATACTGCTTGTTGAATCTTTGAATAAACTCCATAACTATTTATGAATTCTTTTTTCTTAAAGACCCAAACTCGGTTAAATAATATAGGTGGTCCTTTCTTTCGCCCCATTGTCTAAGGAAAGCATCTTCAAAGGAATCATAGGACAAGATAGATCTTGCAGGTAGACTCTGAAACCAAGTTTGGACTTGACCTTCGAAGGTTTGGACAAGAAGCATCGAATACACGTCTTCATGTTTGAGACCTAGGATGTCTGCGAATTGATCAAAGAAATTTATGTGTTCGGCTGCGGTCAAATCTCCTTCCCCAATGAATTTTGGCAAATTTTTTATATAATTTTCGAGAAGGTCGTGTAGAGGAATGGGCAATACCAAGGGAGCATATCTTGCTACCAATTTCACAAACACTCTGGGAGGGGGGGAAAGCCCTTGGCCTCTAGCTCCTCCCCCAGGAGCACCTCCACCTCCTCCTTCGACAACCCCTCCACCTCCTCCTCCGGCGGCTACCATCGTTATTAGTGGAAAGTTGTAAAGGAGGTTTTGGAAGATTAAAAGTGAATCTTTACTTTCTTCGCGAGGTGAAAAATCTGAGGATGACTAGTAAGGGATGCGAGGGCTTGGCTCTTCGAACTTGTAAGAGATGTAGTCAGGGGAACCAACGGGTGTGGAAGCTAGATGTGTGAAATATTCTTTGAGATCGTGTGAGGTCACGAAATTCAACTGAAGATTCGACGATATATCAGTAGTAGATAAATTTTCTACAGGACTTTTTCCTTTATGTTCTACAGGGGTTATCGGATGGGTTTCACTTCTAACTTCGGAGCAGTTTGACATTAGATCCTTAGTGTCGAAGAGAGGGTTGCGTGAAGTCGAAGGTTCAGAATAACTCTTGGTCTTCAGTTGTGGGTATTTAGGATGATAGATTGCAGGGGTCGGCTTAAGAGAGCCTTTTTCCTTTAAAATCTTCTCAGAATCAGTAACAGGTGTGGTCTGTTTACCATTCAGGTTTTGCCTAGTATTCCTTCGCCCGAATGCCAACTTATTAATCGTGGAGTCACCAAGTGAAAGATTGGAAATCCTTTAAAAGGTGTGCACTCTTTGTTCACTATCAAAGGGTGGCACTTTCAACGAAAAAATGTCGTTTTCCCCGGGAAAAATATTTCGTAACTTCGTTCGTCGGCAATGGCGCCAAAAAGATGTTGTTCTAGAGTCTGTACTTAAGGCTTGGAAGTACAATGTCTAGGCATCTGAAAATGAGTAAGGGGTAAAGAAGGAATAAATTTCAACCTTCGGTAAGGGAAGCTAGGGATGATTTATGGGTTGGCGTTGTCTAGCTTCCAATTGTTCCTGGATGTTTATATCCTGTTCAATTGCTGCCCATGAACGTTCGAGTTCAACCCAGGTAATGGATGTCTTAAGAATAGTATCAAAAATATTTAAGGAAATATGTGTTTGATCTGATAGTCTGGGTTCGATATTAGGCTGTCTTGTTACAGGGACAGTCATAGAGGAACAAAATTATAAGAAAATCTCAGAGGAAGTTTAGGTGATGTCTCAATTTCGGTCGTATAAAGGAGATTTTACAGTTCCAGTAGTGAAAATAGGGTGCAAAACAAAGGCCCTTTCCCGTAACTGAGTTATATTTTAAATAGAGATGTATGAGGTGGGAGAAAACATTAAGTTGTCTATCATGTAAGGCTCCTATCAAGGGAGAATATCACTTATAAACAGAAGAAGAAAAAAGATGAGGAAATAACCCGATGAAGTATAAAATATATATATAGAAATCTAAAGTGTTGATTGGTCTTATACCTGCTGATAACTGGTACAGAGGAAAAACAGTAAACAATATAGAAAACTATAATTCATTCACTATAGTAGAGGTTGTACTAAATTATAGCGAAGCATTCATCATATACATATATGAAATGAAATGAAATATGAGATACAAGGAAAAAAAAACTCATAACATAGTTGTGACGGAATTGAGAATCTTCAGATTTGCTTTATATTAACTCTCAAGATAGAAAACCTCTATAACAATCGACCCAAAAAGGTCCAGCCTCTATTTCTTTTTTTCTATTGTATATTTATACAGTTTTACATATGATGGAATCTCAATCGCTACAAGATTTTCAGTTATGATAAGAAGGAGAAAAATCATTCCATTTCTTCATCTCTGTCTTTATTTGGTGCCAAAAGCTTGCCCTTTCACATGCTCGATATAAGTGATGCATTTCTCCACCAGCCGAGATATCAACCTAGAGGGTTCTGCTTGGAAATTGGCCTAAAAAATGTAACAATCTTTGACTAATTATGGCAACCTTTCTTCCATCTGTCGGTCTAGGGTGTCGGTAGCACATAATTGCACACTTGGTTTAATCATCCATTTATCTATTTGGATTATGTCTTCTAGAGTTATTTGTGAGACTTCGACTGAATCTATTTTTTCTTTCTCGTTTATATCAAGCAAGATTTTCGCTATATTCATTTGACTCAATGTCTTAGCATTGCCTTCGCTATCAATACCTAACAGATTACCATCTATAGAACCAAAATCCTCTTCAAAGGATTTCATTACCTTCTTGGCTTGAAGTTTACCTTCTGATATAC
The DNA here is from genome assembly GCA_009831015.1 of Picea engelmannii. Taxonomy (NCBI): domain Eukaryota; kingdom Viridiplantae; phylum Streptophyta; class Pinopsida; order Pinales; family Pinaceae; genus Picea; species Picea engelmannii. The sequence goes on along the minus strand of ML777106.1, from coordinate 599,179 downwards.
TGTGCTCCCATTCTTTCAATAAAATATTTCCTCTGGTCTGCTCCGAAATGGAAAACCTGGGAGTACTTCTCGATTCCCTATTGTTTGTAGCTATTACAGCCTCTTGAAATGTGCCCCGAGCTGCTCCAACATCTCTTTCTCTGACAAATAAATTTTCCAATACTTGATCAACGAATAAGCAGTTGTACTGAATTATCTCTACCTTGGCGAGTAAAATTCGCTGGGCTGCAGAAACTCTTCTCTGAATCTCCATCGCCTGGGACTGGAACATCCCAATATTTATAACTTTACTTTCGACAATTTCCACTCTAGCCTATAGCTGCTTAATCAATTCTTTTTGCTGGCCCACTTGTATCTGATTGGTCTGAGCTACCAGCTCTGCTTGCTCGAGCTTAGTTTTGAGAAGCTCTATCTCCCTTTTATGGGCCATCCTTGCTTGTTCTATTCCTGCACTTTCCTGGTCCTTGGCAGCCTCCTCTTTTGTGGCTATTTTAGCTTCTGAGGTTTTGATGAGGCGATTTTTTCGCTTCAGCTATTTTTTCAAAACCCCAACTGAAAATTGGTTTGTTGTAGCATACACCCCTAATGTCCCAGCTATTTTTGTCGCAAAATCTTCTTTCTTCTTGTCTTTCCCATCGATCAACACCTTGAACTTCTTGGCTGTTGATCCCTCTTCCTGATAGAATTCTCTTTTTACTACAGCCTTTCTCTTCTTATCGAAAAAGAACTCATTTGGAGGGAGCTCTTGCATCCTTATAGGTCTCAATTCTTCATTAAAAATCCACCCTGCATCTATGTTTCCCTGAGTTGACTGTAAGGGAGTAATGGAGGTGATGGTATCTCTGATTTGCTTAGCTGGCTGTCCTGGAGTAGTAACTGGAGTCTTCTTTTTTGGCGGCTCGGGAGTCTTTATCTCTGGTTTCAGACTCCTAGTTTTCTCTCCCCCGTCCTGGTGTTTTTCTTGGCTGGGTGCCGCATCCTTGGAGCCTTCGGCTTCTTTTTGTTTCACCTCTGCTGTACTTGGATTCTCACCCCGCAATACTGAGGAAAGACAACTGTGTCGATGTTCTTGGAATTTTAGAACATCGGTCCTCTCTTCAGGTGCCAGGGATTGTATCCGAGCCAAAACCTCAGCATAAGATCTTGTGCCTCGAAAAATGTCATCCGAGGGTGAATTTTCGTGTTCGAACCTTTTAAGTCCGCAACTGTCCAAGTGATTACTTACAACCCTTTGTGGATCGTGCTTCTTGAATTCAACATGAACCAATTTTAGGTCTTCTAGGGCTACTGCCTCAGATTTAGCATGCCCAAAATCTGACAAAGAATATGAATTTAAATGAATAGGAAAAGGTGTCCATACCTTCTTTGAATATCCCTTAAGCTCCTTGCTTATGCCACCGATTATGGTTTGCCTAGCAACCTCATGACAAGCCAGCTTATCGAGTATGAATAATGGTAATTCATGCGAGGGAACATAAGCCCTGAAAACCCCAAGATATGAGAATTCTTCTTCTACATACTAGTTGGCTATATTGCTCAGATTCATCGCTATACTGTCCGAGATCCTAGGTGGTAGGTGGCCCAAAATAGTGACATGCATCAGTACCATTACCCAGTTAAATATTTCATACACAAAATCTGCCGCTTTGTTTTCCCACATTTTTGAATGGTAGACGTGGATGGGCTCAGCCTTTGATGGAGTCCAACTCCAGCTCATTAAGGGAAAGGGCGTTAGAAAACACAGGGCGCCCATAATGTATGTGGACATAAAGAATGAAGCAATCCTTCTGCTCTCCCTCTGTGCTCGATACTCTGTAACTCGACTGGTCTAGCTATCAGACAATATTTTAGCCCAGTCGAAGGAACAACACTTCGGCGACTGAATGTATTAGAGGCACCCACCGAAGGAAAAAATGTGTGGTGTCATCTCTCCCATATAATCTGCAGGTCATCATAGCTACATATTTGAACTGTGGTTCCAGAGAAGCTATTGAATATATATCGTTACTATCCGCCCTGAATTTCGCAGGGTGTGAGACCCAATATTTGATTAAACTGGACATAGTCTTGTCATATTGCACACATTCCTTCTATTTGAAATTCTCCAATAATTCGACATTGTATGTAAGGTCTGACATGGTTGGCAACTTGTACATAGCCTGAAGTTGTTCGGGTCTGAAAGTGCCAATAGTGACCTTCTGCTCGTTGATGATAGTTCTGGTTGGTATATCCACATGGTCTAATGCCCACCAGACCATATCATAGTAAGGGAGCAGTCATGTCCTGGCCGCTACTTTATGCATTCCAGCTTGGATGACGATCTTATATTTGGTGGTTAGGTCATCCTTTTCATTGTCACTGGAATCATTCGAATAATCTACCAATTCGGACTGTAGAACCTCAAAAACAAATGACCAGGTCTTGATAGAGTCGACACTTCAAGGTGAAGTATCAGAGACATTGTCTGAACCTTGTCCCAAAACCTCAACGTTGGATTTAGATGCTTTTCACGGGGCCATGGTGGGGGATCCTGCTTTAGCTCTTCTGCGATAAAAATATGTATACATACAGAAATTAGTTCGCTGAGAAATTTTGCTCTGTGTAATGTAGAAATGAATTTGCGATAACAAATAACAAATATATACATTCGACCATTTAAAACTCGGTACTTTTCAGGAACAGAACGGTCAAATCATTCTTAAATATAATTTAGCAATAAAAACCCAATCCTTACTTGTCAATTCACCTTGTTTCTAATTAATGCCATAAATTTTGACAGTTCGAAATGCAAGTTGGTGCAAGGAAAAATTAAGATTGCCTCGTAGACTGTGCATGCATCAAATCACGGGAAATATTGGCTTAGCTCAATTAATCAGGTTTTATCAATGTTAATTAATATTTCGGTACTCGTTACATCGGGAGTTTTCACTCTAACCATTCCAGCCTCTAAAACCTGAGATTGCGATCACTATCTTTGGTTAAATAAAAATGTAACCAAGATTAAGTGTTTAATTAATCATGTTTAAAAAAAAAACAAATACCATGGTTATTTATATCGCAACTTCATGACTCGGAGCTTCGAAGGTATAACTTCCAGGAGGTTCATATGCCGAGTTGCAAAATCCCGAGATTGCAACTTTGCAACTTGGAGCTTCGAAGGTATAGCTTCTAGGAGGTTGGTATGTCGAGTTGCGAAATCGCAAGATCGCGATGGTATGATTTAATTAAATTGGGGGATAAAACCAAATTAAGTGTTTAATTAATTACATTTCTATCTTTATCGTGACTTCGCGACTCAGTGCTTTGACGGTGTAGCTTTTGAGGGAAAACATGTCGAGTTGCGAATTTCCAACTGAGTTTAACCACGACTGAACTTTTTACCTTTAACACTAACCTGGGTTACTTAAAACAAGAGTCTCGTGGTTTCGACTATCGGGATTAGGACGGTAAGACTTTTGGAGTTAGTAAACACCAAGACATGAAATCCCGATGATGCTTAATCGTAGTTTAGAAAATCTTTACTCTCACTACTGACCTAGGTAAAACTTTAAGGTTACTTCATCGTTTCACTTTTCAGGACTTGTGAAATATGTGATTTATAACACCCGACATACGAAATCTCGAGGTAAGAAAGGGGAAAACTCATTTGAACGAAAAGTATAACTCGCCTTGAGAGTATGATAACCGTCGTTGCTCGCGTGATGAGACTTCTGAGATTTTGGAAAAAATAAAGGAAAATATGAAAACCAACTTTCAATTTCGAGCATTAAGAAATAAAATTCAAAACGAGCTAAAAAACAAAGGCGGCTCCAACAGTAGAGACCATTAAAAATTTGTAGAAGGATGTCCAAATCCATAAAGATGATAATAAAAGGCTTATGAAATCCAAGGAGCAGCAGGATGACTTCAACATGAAGTTATTGGAGAGCTTGAACATAATAGAAAAGAAATTGGATAAGGAGAGTGACTCAAGCAAATCAGGAAGTCACAGGCCTTCTGATGAGAAACTAAAAGAAAGAAGTGTTAGCATACATCACCATAACTCCCCAAGGCATTCCAATAAGATATCACATAGTAGCTCAAGTCCATCCCCTGTCTGAAAGCATAAGAGGTATGGGGCGGATGAGCTACTGGGAGAAATGAACAAAATCAAACCCCCTACATTTGATGGTGAGCACAAGAAGGATGAGGACGCAGAAACATGGTTGATAGGCATGAGAAAGTATTTTCAATTGCATAATTATTCTTCTCGTGTAGAAGGTAGAATTTCCATCTATCAACTCAAGGGAAAGGCATCCATGTGGTGGGATCAACTTGTGCAGGTGCAACACATTAAAGAGAAAAGTGTTACTTGGAGGGAATTCAAGAAGTATTTTGAAAATAAATACTTGACTAAGAGATATTATGACAAGAAAATGAAGGATTTCTTTGAACTCAAGCTTGGGAGTATGATAATAGATGAATACAAGAGAAGGTTTTTAGAACTGCTGAAATATGTCTCTTTCATCAAGGATGAGACAGTTAAGATTCAAAGGTATTTCAGTGGATTTCCATCCTTCATCAATGAAAAAATACAATATGATGATCCCAAGACATTGGAGGAGACCATAAGGTGGGCTAAGTGCCTTTATGATCATCAAAAAACAAGGCCAACTTTCCAAAAATCTTGGGAAGACAAAAATAAATTCAAAGTGGATCAGAGGAAGAAGGGAGCTAAGCCACCATTCTTTAGAAATAATCCACAGGGACAACAAACTCCTAGAGAGCCCAGAACGATTGAAACAAGGGGTCAAAGGCTAAGGCAACCACCTATTCAATGTTGGGGTTGTAAAGGAGATCACATGTTGAGATATTGTCCTCACAGAGGTGAAAAAGGGAGAAATATTCACAATGTTCAACAAGATGAAATAGTGGAGGACATGGGCAAAAATGTGCCAAGGATCTATGCAGCCTTGGACAACAAGCAAGAAGAGTATCTGCCACATATGATTGAAGTGGAAGGTATGATCAACAACCAAACCATTGCTATTTTAATTGATTTAGAAGCTAGTCATAGTTATGTAGATCCTAAGATGGTGGAAAATTTGCATTTTCTAAGAAGCAAGCATGAAAAATATTGGTTGGTGCAGCTGGCTACAAGAGGAAAAACAAATGTTAATGAGATGGTTAAGTCATGCCTTATGGACATGAGTGGAATGAACACCAAGGCATATTTGAATATCTTGCCTTTAGGTTCTTATGACTGTCTAATTGGGATGGATTGGTTGGACCAACATCATGCTCTCCTAGACTGTCATAACAAAGAATTTACTTTCTTGGATGAGGAAGGGAAACTAAGGAAAGTGAATGGAATTCCCAGGGCAGTAACCATCAGAGAGATTGCAACATTGCAGCTGAAGAAATGTTACAGGAAAGGGTGTCAAATATTTCCAGCTCATATGGAGGAGACACCTAAAGATAAGGTGCCAAATTTGGAAGATTATGCAATCCTGGAAGATTTTGAAGATGTGTTCAAAGAGGTACCAGGACTACCCCCAAAGATAGACATTGATTTCTCTATAAATCTAATGCCTGGAGCATCTCCAGTTTCAAAGACTCCTTACAGAATGAGTACAACAGAGCTGAAGGAGTTACAAATGCAACTTAAAGAACTTCTAAAGAAGGGGTATATATGCCCAAGCGTGTCACCTTGTGGTGCCCCAGTCTTGTTCGTGATGAAGAAATATGGAACTTAAGATTGTGCATTGATTTCAGACAGTTGAATAAAGTGAATGTTAAGAACAAGTATCCTCTGCCAAGGATTGATGATCTTTTTGATCAATTAAAGGATGCAAAGATCTTTTCAAAGATAGATCTTAGATCAGGATACCATCAGGTAAGGATTAAAGAGGAAGATATCAGCAATACCACCTTCAGGACAAGGTATGGTCATTATTAGTTCACAGTGGTGTCATTTGGGTTGTCAAATGCACCAGTTGTTTTCATCTGCTTAATGAACGATGTTTTTCGAGAATATTTAGACAAGTTTGTCATTGTCTTTTTGGATGACATTCTTATATATTCAAAGTTAGAAGAAGATCATGAACATCATTTGAGAATGGTGTTGCAAGTATTAAGGGAGCATCAGTTGTATGCCAAATTGAGAAAGTGCTCATTTATCAGAAGCAAATTCATTATTTAGGGCATATCATTTCAAAGGATGGGATAGCAGTGGATCTTGGGAAGATAGAATCCATTAGAGAATGGTCAGCGCCAAAGAATGTGACAGAGGTCATATCATTTATGGGCCTTGCAGGATACTACAAGATATTTATTGAAGGATTTTCAAAGATTGCACACCCAATCACTTCCTTACAAAAGAAGGGTATGAAGTTTCAGTGGACATTGGATTGTGAAAATATTTTACAACATTTGAAACAATTATTAACAAGTTCTCCAATACTAAGGATTGCAGACCCAAATGAAGACTTCATTGTATGCACAGATGCATGTAAAGAGGGACTTGGTGGAGTCCTCAGTTAAAATGGGTCTGTTATATGTTATGAATCAAGGAAGTTGAAGGAGCATGAAAAATACTATGCCACTCAGGATTTGGAGTTGACAGCCATAGTGCATGCCTTGAGGAAATGGAGACACTACCTCATGGGGAAAAGGTTTGAGCTAAGAACAGACCATAATGGTCTGAAATATTTATTTGATCAACCAACTCTAAATGCTAGGCAAAGCAGATGGTTAGAATTTCTAAGCGAATATTGACTTTGATATAAAGCATATCAAGGGGAAAGAGAAAAACGTGGTTGATGCACTCAGCAGAAGAGTGCATGAAATGCATGTTACATCCATTATCATGTACCAATAGGATTTAAAACCCATAATTATAGAGACTGCCAAATCAAATTTGCAATACAAGGAATTAGTGGCAAAATTACAACAAGGTATTTTGCAGAAGAAAATTGAGGAATACAAGATAGATAATGATGAAATTCTCATGTACATGGGAAGAATTTATGTACCAAATTCCCAGGAGTTGAAAAATCTGATATTGAGAGAAATTCATAATGTGCCTTATGCTAGGCACCCAGGATATCAGAAAACTATTGCAACTGTCAAGGGCCAATATTATTGGCCAGGCATGAAGAAAGAGGTTGTTGATTTTATTGCCAGATGTTTGGAGTGTCAAAAAGTAAAGGCTGAGCATAGAAACCCAGTTGGTTTTCTACAACCATTACCCATTCCCGAGTGGAAGTGGGAAGTTGTAACAATGGATTTCATCACCAAGCTGCCCATAACAAACAAGCAACATGATTCTATCATGGTAGTGGTGGATAAGCTTACTAAAGCTACCCATTTTGTTCCAGTTAAGCTCACTCACAAGGAAGCCAACATTGTTGATTTTTATATGAAGGAAATTGCCAGATTAAATGGCATACCCAAGACAATTGTGTCTAACAGAGATCCAAAATTTACCTCAAAATTTTGGAAGGGATTATTTAATGGATTTGGAACAAATTTGAATTTTAGTACAACTTATCATCTAGAATCATATGGTCAAAAGAAGAGGGTGAATCAAGTGATTGAAGATATGTTAAGGATGTATGTGATGGATAAACCATCAAAATGGGAAGACTACCTACACTTGGTAGAGTTTGATTACAACAATGGGTACCAAGCATCTCTAAAGATGAGCCCATTTGAGGCACTTTATGGAAGAAAGTGAAACACACCAGTAAGTTGGGATAACCCAGTAGATAGAGCAGTGGTTGGACCAGATTTGCTCAGTGAAATGGAGGAGAAAATGATAAAAATAAAGAAAAATTTAAAGGCTTCCCAAGACAGGCAAAAAATCTATGTTGATAAAGGCAGAAATCATAGGGGATTTAAAGTGGGTGACCATGTATTCTTGAAAGTGAAGGCCAAGAGAAGTTCCCTAAAGTTGGGAAATTGTTCAAAGTTGGTAGCTCACTATTGTGGGCCATTTGAAATCCTAGAGAGGATTGGTCCAGTTGCTTATATGATTGCATTGCTTGCATCTATGTCTGTTCATAATGTATTCCATGTGTCATTGCTAAAGAAATATATACCTGATGCTAATCATGTTATTGATTATAATTTGATTCAGGTGGAGCAAGAAGGTGCTTTTCAAGTGCATCTGGTACACATTCTGGACTGGAAAATCAAAAAGATCTGGAACCGAGCCATAGGGCTTGTAAAGGTCCAATGAACCTTGTATAGTCCTGAGGACACTACTTGGGAGAATGAGGGTGCAATGCAGGCAAAATACCCGCATCATTTTGAGTATTTTTGAAATTTTGTTGTACATGGGTACATGATGCACTGAGGACGGTGCATAAATAAGGGAAGGGGATTGTAATATCCCCAGGCTGAACCCAATTGTAATGTAAATTAAAATGTACTTAAGCTGGTCAACTTTCTGACATCATTTTGTATGCACCTTTCATGGAATAGTGCGCACATGTATTGCGCAGTAAAATAATTAAGTGTGCACATTCTAGGATATCGTGCGCAACATCTTAAGTGCGTGCAATTGTGAGGCCATCGAGCCTTTGTGTTTATGCTATGTTTTATAGGCTAGTGATCTAGTCGTTATAATCTATGATGCTTATGTTTTGATTAGTCTGGAGAGCCTATATGTTAAAGGTCAGTGCACCTATTTTGTACATCTATCATAATTAATATAAATACATCGCTGCGTGCAAACCGACCATGATAAAAGATATGGGGGATTAAAATCCACTAGTTAGGGAAAGGGAGGGGCCTAAAAGATGAGGAAAAGGGCTAAGCTAGGGAGCTTAAGCCAAAAAAATAATATTATATTAATATTTCTTAAAGTATAAAGTATGGATAATTATTTTATCCTAAGTTCTAAAGTTGGGGCCAAGTGGGCCAAAGTAGCTCCCAACATGACAAGTGTCAAGTTGGGGACATGCATACATATTGTTGGGACTTAGTTCATTTCCACACTCTCTCCCATAATTCAACCATCATTCATCCATGACTCCATGATCATTTTTGGACTCACATAGTCAGTTTTCTTTGAGACATTCATTTCACTATACCTAAACCCGTATCCATAGCCATTTGTGTTTGTGTATCTGGTTAGCTTGGGAGATGGATTGAAGAAGCGGGTTGTCAGGCCCATGGGATATTGAAGAGGCACGTTTTCAGACCCATGAGAAATTATCCGGGTGAGAGAATTTTTGGGGATCGATTCTTGAAGGTGTTGAATTGTAGCTACAATGCTCTGAGACTTCCTGTCCGACCTGTTGTTGAAGCCCAGAAAGGAAGTGGGGCAGCAGAAGGACTGTTGAGCAGAGAAGGGGCACACTTCCTGGGTGGGACATGCATATGAGGAATGAGGGATTGTAGGCTCTTAGTTCGAGTTGGCACCTGTGACAGAGTCTTTCCTGTTGTCTATGAGCCTTTATCCTGGTTAGGAATCCCTTTACCTAGGTGGAGTTTAGTCCCATCTCGGGGGTGACTCACTGTTGAGAGTGATTAACTATGTGGTCTAAGGTTGGGAGGTTCGTGGAAGGTATGCACACAATTGGGGATATTCTCACAAAGATAAGTGTCAATTGTGTGATAAATTTACATGTTCCATTGTGATTTATGTTTTTATTTTTATGGGTATTTCCTGTATATGTTGCATGTCTATGTTTAGTGTTATTTCAGTGTGAATCCATGCATTTACGAAATGTATTTGTCTATTTACGTTTTACATGTAAAGATTTCGCAAGTATTATGTGTGCATGTTCTTTAATTGCATGCAGTTAGAAAAATTCATGTGGCATAGCTTAGTTGGATACTGGGCATGTTACAGTATGTTCCATAGAGAGAGAAAAGTAAGAGTTCTCTGGCGTAGCGTGGTTTGGCATGGATGGTCGGGGAAGTTACACTCTAGATTGATCCCCCAATATCAATCGATATTACGTTGATTGTGCATATAACAAGAATTCCAAAGGTTGATGAGGACCCAACCATTTTATTTAAAAAGGTGGGAGAGTGATCCCTCTCAGCGTTAGTGAAGGAAAAATTACATACGTTTAAGGGTAAAAGGGGTCTGGATGTCAAAAGCATCAATGATGAAAATGTGAGGTTTGTGACACGAGTATTTTCTTGCAAGCTACTGTGAAAATGTCTCAAAGATGAAGTACCAGCTACAATCATTGCAGCTGTAGAGAAATGTGTTGAAGGGGTTCAGATGAACTAGGCTACCTTTTTAGTAAACCGATTTTTACAAGATTGAATGAAGGCCTAGGAAAAGGGCACAAAATTCCATTATGCATGGTTGTTGATATTGATTACACTGATTGGGTGAAAGATCCAGGACATTACCAACGAATGAACACATTAGGTAGTAGCAATTTGGCTACAAGGTATGCCAATTTAAGGAACACAATAATTAATATAATACATAATGATAGTAACGCCGCATTTTTTGTGTACTTGGGAAATATCACATATATAGTTGGGCACAGACCATGGATATCAACCGAAATGGTAGAAAAATATAAATATATTGAAAAATTTAAAGAAGGCATGCACCATATATACATGCATGCCTAGAAGGATCCAACACACCAATGGTTCCCAACTAATTACAGTTTGACAATAGAGGATGTGAGATTGATATTCAATGACTCAGGAGAAGAGCATGAAAAAAGTGATGAGGATCCTAATGATGAGCAAAAAAATGGAACAAGCAATCATCTTATCACTCTGTAATTTCCATAGGTTGTAGAACAAAAGACAAAGGTAACTACAAAACCACTTTGGAAGATGGGATCTAGCCTTTCCAACTTCAGAGAGGGATCTCTCTGTAAGATTTAGATTTGTTTGATTTAGGATATTAGGCTAGTTATGAAAATACAGGATTTGTTTGTTTGTTTAAAATATCTGGCTGATTGATTGCCTAAATTTACATTGGGCTATGGGGTCTGTCTTTTAGAACATAGATCAATTTCAGATTTTATAAAGCTTCTTCACAAGGTAGGCTAGCAAGACTGTTTGGATCTGATAAAATTGTATTAAGTGAATAGGAAGAAAGGAGAGGAAAAATCCACCAAGCAAAAGAGCAATTAAGAATTCTTTTACTTAATTTCAGTTGAAAAAACATGAAAATCATTCAAAAACCATAAACACGGTATACTGAGATAAATGATGTTCTTCAACTATCTTTGATTGATTAGAATTCGAAACACATGCAATGATTATAGAGAATGAAAAACGTTAATCAAAGAGAGAAGCACATCACCAACAGTCTAACACGAGAATCCTGTGAAAGATTCATTTTTATTACTAGTCGATCCTCTTGAAAAAGACACGGTAGCTTTCTTGGGTGAAAAAATCAACCCTCAATACTTCGAAAGGAGAAGTATTTATACAATTATTTACATCAGATCCTGTCACAAATGATCAAGATATTTTGGAGGGATATCTAAACTAATTAAATCTCAAATTACAAAATATAGGAATCTTGTAGATATGCTCGTATTTCTGGTACTGATTTGGTGGAAGTTGTTGATGACTTGTCTATTTGACTTTGCTTAGCTATTACTCCTTATTGGCTGAAACATTGAACTTGTATTTACTCAAGTTATTCACATAGCTTATCCTACCTCTTTTTACTTGGGATTGATATCTTGAGTAATTTTCTGTATATTTCATCCATCTCTGTGTACTTGGAAAAAGTAGGCTTAGTAATGAAGATATGCTTGATTTCATGTTGAATGCTCAATTCAAACTGTAATGTCTCCAGGAAAGGTTTCCTAGTGATGCTTCCATGTATTCCTGCAAACTTTGAATTCTCCTTTGCCATTGTCTTCATTTTCTGGTTGTAATCAGGCAGAGTGATCAATTTGTCATTTAACACTAACAATCTAGGAATCCCTTTCTTGTGTAGCACCTCAAACTTACTAAAGAACCTCTACACACCTATGTCCATAACCTGATACTTTTCTTCCAGCTACAACATGAGGCCTTTCTTGGTCAAAACCTTCTTGATTTCCACGATGGTTTTAGTTCTACCCGCAATCTTGAACTCTTCTAACTCCAGTTTATTTTTAGAGTTTAGAAACTTGATGAGGTCTGTGGCCTCTGTTGGATTTTCTCCTAATTATTGTTTAATAATTTCAATGGATCCTATAGATTTTTGGATTAATTCATGCTGCTAAAAAATGATATGAATAGAGGGCCAAAAATCTATCATGGATCTGTTGATATCTTTCCATATGTTTTCCTTAGTTTGAGCTAAGGTGTTTGCCATGGTTGTTTCTTTCCCAATTGTTGCAGTTGTTGGCTGAGCTTTTGAGACTTGTGAATTTATTCCTAATGAAAATCCTGGAACATTGTTTTCAGTTCCTATAATGTCTTTACGTCCTCCTCTAATTTTTTAATTTCTTTCCCTTATATGGACATATCCTCCATAAATTTCACTAGTTTATCAGAGGCATATGAAATTTGTACTAGGATTGTTGTTGGGATTGTTGTTGGGATTGTTGTTGATGTAGACACTTCTGTTGTTATGATCCCTGTCAGAGGTACTACATATAGTGGAATCATGGCTAGTTGCACATTCTTCTCTTTTTATTTGATCATCTTGTCCATCTATTCTTCCATTTCCCTTATTTGTGCATTTTGTTCCATAATCAATTTTAGCATCTCCTGTTTTTGGATTTCTATATCAACCACTTCTTTATTTTGTGAATCTTCTGTGGATGGAAGATTTAGTTGTTTTCTGAGTGATGCTATATCAACATTCTTTTTCTTTATCAATTCCTTTGTTTCTTTGACATTTGTTGGATCATATCCAATATTGAGAACTAGCTCTTCTAATGATTTGATCTTAGTATCTTTGGCCAAAGAGGAGATCTTTTCAAGATTTAATTGGTATAGGATATTATTCAGGGATACCTGCAATTTAGAATAATTCATTGAGGTATTTTTCAGAGTTGAAAAGATCATCTCCCATGTCTATCTATGCATATCCATCTGGTCCACATGATGGACATCTTTTATATCAAACTCAAAATTAGTCTTCTTGTAGTATGTTGTTGTCTTCGGATGGGGAACCTGTGCCTATAAGAATTCCATTTTCATTCTTCCATTCTTTGTGTCAAAAGTTGACAACGGTATGAGCTGACTAGTAGAGGTATGCTTCTAGAATTTAGTGTAAGTGTTGTTGTTGAGAAGCTCATTCCTTTTCTTTATTTACTTATATTTGTCAAAAATATTTGACTACTTTTGTCCATGAACTGATTCAGTTGTTAGAGTTGTGTCTAGATTTATTTGATATGCTGGTGATGATGGAGAACCTGCAAAAAAACTGTCTGACTGGGTTGAATAATGTGATCCCTCCAAAACTATGGTGGACAGGATTTCTCCCTCCTTCACTAAATTTGTTGTGTGATTGGTTTTAGGCCTCTTTCTATATACCTGGAAATATTTAGTTGATATCTCTGTGACTAAAGGAGAAACTTCCTTCCTTGATCTTTTCTCTGCTTTCTTTTGAGGTGTAGTAGTCTGTGAAGTGGTTATATAGATAGGTTTCTCCTCTAGTTCTTGCAATGTGTTTTCTTCCCATTCATTATGATTCATATACCTTTCAACCTCTATCCTTTGTGTGTGCACATAAGGAGTGGTATTTTTCTTGATCCTGAGTTCAGAAATGATGCCAAATGGTTCATATGAAAAAGTTAAGCTCAAAGGAAATTTCATTTGTTTCAAAAGGCTATATGCTTATTCTCCTTCTACTCTGTTGTTGCAAATGAAATGCCCAATCTGAGTTTTGATTTTGAATGGGGATTTATTATTGGTTGCCACAAAATAAATTTCATCTATATTAATCATTTGCCTTATATACTCCAATGAAAAAATCCTCATCGGGAGGTATTTAGGCAATTTGTGTGGTGGAATCTCACATCCATACACCTTGATATCTGTGTAGTTTTGGTATAAATACTAGTCACCTATCTTGGCCTAATTAGATAGGTGCAACACCTTTTGAATTTCTTTTTTAATCTTGGGTTATGTGTTTTTGTTCAACAAACAAATGGCTCGGTGGATGAATTGGTCAATGAAATCCTTGAAACTATACTATGTTGAGTTATTCCTCACCAATGAGGTCCAGAATATGGCTGACTGTGGGCTTCCTTTCTCATTTAACTTCTGAACTGAAAAAGGAAACATGTCTACTTGATAAAATAAGAACATATAAACCAATATTGACGAATATTTGAACATTCCTTCAGTTGAAAACTTAAGGAATTGCTCATAAATGCTATCAGCCAGGGATTGAATGAAATTGAACTTCACTATAACCTTTTCTTATGTAGAAAATATGGATAGAAAACACATAATAGGTTCATCTACCCATTCATCGGAATAGTAACCTAACAGATATGATATGATGGATATGATATGGTTTTCTTTAACTGTAAAAATGGAAGAAGGGTGTGGTGGATTCTTCTTGGGTAATTGGGCATATTAAGGGAGGTAGATTTCAAAGATCTAGGCTCTCTAGGGAAAAATTTTCTTCTAGTACATGTCATTTAGGGCTTCGACGGAGAATGGAGTGGTTGAGTCATTTCTAGGGATTTGTAACATGTGTTCGATGGTTTCAGAGGTTATTTTGAACAATATTTCACCAGTGGGGGAGGCAATGTCTCTTTAGCCTAGAAAATAATTGGCTTGGAATATGAGGATGAATTCTAGGAAATGATAATTCTGAGGGAACATATACAGTGAAAAATTGGACTCCTAGAGTCCAATTTAATCACTTTGGTTGAGGGAAATCTCTTTCAACCAAGAGTGCAATTCGAAGAAATAAAATTCTCACTTTGGATCCATAACCTTGTAGTATCTATTTTCTAGAGGGATTTGGTCCAGGTCGATGTGAGGGGGAATCATTGGGTTCTCAGATGTGTCGGTAGGCTTGACCTTGGGAGCCATAATTGATAGAATTAACAGTAAAATATGGTGATACTTTATTTACCAGGAAAAAGACTCTCCTATTGACAGTGAGAGATGGCGGTGGCAGTTTGATAGATTATATTGGCATGATCTTCATGGTGTCTTACTCAGAAAACAATGTAACGAGATGAGAATGAGGGTTTTAATGAGAACATTTCTATCTATTGTGACACGGGACTATTACGGGACAACTAAAGTTCATGGGGAGGGGTTTGATTGGCTAACGGGTATAAACTATAGGTCCGGTGGTGTGTAGGGAGAGGGTATTGGTAGCGGGGAGAGTAAGTAGTATTTTTCTTTGGTTTGGTAGATTTCAGAGGGGGGGTCAACAGTAAGTGGGAATAGGATGGGGGGTACAAAATGTTGAGGACGCACCATGTTAAGTGGGACCACGATGGGTAAAACTACTTTTCAGACCCCACCTCCACCAATAAAGGTAGGTAGGTCGGGGGGGGCGAAAGTGGTTGAGGGTCGTTGATTGAGAATAGATTTGATGTCGCCAATGGAGATTTGCGCGAAGATTAAGCGATACAAAACAAAATTTCTTTTCAACTTCCGAATTTGGATAAAAAGATGTGCCATAAAGCCAAAGTTACATTTTCTTGAAATCTTTACATTATAATCTATTTTTGTATGCTAAACTAAGCTATTTTCAACACTTTATGGTGCATTTTAATGTGCAAACCCTTTCAAATTTCTTTGAAAATAAAACTTACCTAACCTATATTCTAACCTATGCATCTAACTCATTAATCCAACATAAATGTTGGATTAATTTATTCCTCAACCTAACTACTTTGGCCAAGATTAGACAGTTTGGCCAAATTTATTCTCTAACCCAACAATAACAATTTAAAATGTTTGATCATGATTAGACTATATGATTCAAACTTATTTCTCTTTTGATGGGATTTTCTTATTTTTTCTCATTTTCTTTTCTTTTCTTCCATACCCTATTTTCATTTTTTACTACTTTTTATCTTTTTCTTTTTCTTTTGGAAATCATTTGCAGAATGAAATATTATTGACAACATAAGATCACTGAAGGAGAAAACTTTAATCACCATATGATACTATGATATATAGGACTATAACAATGGCTCCACTTGGGGATGGTGCTCTCCATGTGAGGTGCCAAGAATCAATGATTGGTCACCTTGAATCATCTTCTTCAGTACTTTTTGCATATGATTTGTTTTATTGTGGTTGTAAACCTGGTGACAATTGATCATGAGCTAAGGTCCTTCTCTTTGGGCTTCAACTTCTTATATGAGTCACCCACTCATGAAATTAAAAAGTAAAATGGTATTTTTTATGAAATTGGGTGATAAATTATTTTATTCCAGTGAAAATTAATGCTTGAGCATTCTTCCATTAACAGGTCCACCTGGAAGATCTGATCCATCCATATCCTTGATCAAGAATGCAATGTTTCCTCTGTAATTATGGAATATGTAAGGGAATTTCGATAAATTCTCAAATTCGTCATGCTTACATTTCTCTTCTTTCCTTGAATCCCATTTAAGTACTTTGTCTCCTATTTGGAAATCATTAGCCTTGTTTCTTATATCATAGATCTTCTTAATGTTTTCCTGGATCACTTGAGTTTTTTTGTAAACATCTTCTCTGGACTGTTGCATCTGTATGGTTTGATTTATTCTCCTCTGAATGTCATTTGGTTATGCATGTACTTCCTGCAGTATTTTCATGATAGAGACACCTAAAGAAGTGGGAAAAACAACATCCATTCCATAAACCAACTAGTATGAGGACATTCCAATTGATCTCTTAGTAGTAGGTCTATCTTCCCATAATGCATTAACCAACTTGTTGTGCCATGACTTCTTGTTATCTTGCAACAATTTTTTTATGATATTGACCAGACTTTTGTTGGAAGACTTTGCTAATCCATTACTCTAAGGGTAATATACAGTAGAGTGTACTAAAGTGATTTGATACGTGCTGCAAAAATACACCATATTCTTTGATTTGAATGATTTTGCATTATTAGTGATGATCTTCCTGGGACATCCAAATCTTGAAAAAATATTAGTTTCTAAAAATTTAATAATCACAGCATCAGTGATTTGCCTTGTAGGTACAAATTCAATCCACTTAGTAAAATAGTCAGTGATTGTAAGGATACATTTGTGTTGGCCTAATGATGGTGGATGAATTTCTCCAATGAAATCCAACCCCACTATTGAAAAGGAGTTTCAACTGATATCGGTTTCAAGGGTAAAGGAAACAGTTTACTTTTGCCTTCAAATATTTGACAGTTATGACATGATGTCACTTTGGATATTTGAAAGTAAGGTTGGCTAGTAAAAACCAACTCTTAGGATTTTGTTGGCAGTAGCCTTCCAGTTCAAGTTTCCACCACAGTCTCCTTCATCGAATTCCTACATAACTTTTTTAGCCTCATCTTTCAATAAACAGTTTAGTAAAATTCCTCTAGCATCCTTCCAATATAAATTGTCATATAGAATACAATATTTCATATCTTTGAGTTTAAGAAACCTAGCTTTAGTCTTTTTCAAACTAGGAGGATCTTGTAAATGATGTAAAACAAAAATCAGGTCTGGATACCAAGGAGAGGTTGAAAAATCCTATGTAACTTGTGGAGTCACCTTCTCTTCTTCTTGTTCATCTAGTGCAGCTATAAAATTTATATCCAAAGCATGAAAATTAGATTCAACCATTAATTTAGCTAATCATTGACCCTTAATGAGCTTGGTAGGTTTTATTTCAATGTCATATTTGAGGATAACATCAATCCATTTACCCCTTTTCCCATCAGGGATATTTTGGGTTAGAATGTTTTTTACTATAGAGTTTAGAACATAAGAAATTATATGTGAATGAATAATGTATACTCTGAAATATTTAATTTCTTTTACTAAAGAAAAATCTTTCTTTTTAATGATGTTTTATTTTAGTGAAACATCTCTTAAATATTGACTAAAGAAAGAAATAGGTAGTTCATGTCCTTCATCATTTTTCTGCAAGAGTACTGCTGCAATAGTATGCTCAAAGAAAAAAGAGAAAAGGAGGAAATATTTTGTGAAATTAGGGCTAATAAGCATAGGGACTTGTGCTAAGTGCTTGTTTCACTTGATCAAATGAATGATTTGCTTCTATGGTCCATTTTATTTTTGTGTCTTTTTTCAACATGTTTGTTATATTTCTCAGAATTTCTTCCAGATTAGGGATAAATCTCCTTAGAAAGTTTATTTTGCCAATGAAAGATTGTAATTCTTTTATGTTTCTAGGATGATCTATCTTTTGAATAGATTCAATCTCATTGGGATCAATTTTGATTCCATCCTTTGAGATGATATGTCCTAGCAATTTTCCTTCTTCTAAGACAAATAATGTTTTCTTTGGATTGAGGGAAATTCCAAATTTCCTGCATTTTTCAAAAAATCTTCTCAGGTGGAGCAAATGTTCTTCATATGTTATTGAAAAAACAGTGATATCATCCAGGTATATAACAATGAATCTGCCTAGTTCATCCAAAAAATAAATATCCATTTCTCTTTGAAATGTAGCTCCATCATTGATTAAAACAAAAGGCATTTTTACATACACGAAAGTACCCCAAGGTGTGGTAAATATTGTTTTTTCTTTATCATCAGAGTGGACTAAAACTTGATTGTAACCGGAAAAACCATCTAACAGAGAAATTCTACTAGATGCAACTACCTTCTACAAAATATGATCCATTTTGGGAAAGGGTTATTTATCTTTGAGTGAGACTTTATTAAGGTTTCTGAAATCAATGCATAGTCTGATTTCTCCACTCTTTTTCCTAGTTGGGACTAAATTTGACACCCATTTAGAAAATCTTAATGGGACAATGATATTAGCATCATACATCTTTTTAACTTCTTTTTCAATCAAAGGAATCAAATTTGGGTTAATCCTCCTAAGTTTATGTTTAAAAGGGTTTTGGTCTTATTTTATAGGAATTTTATGTTGTATAATGTTAGTTTCATAAGATTTTAAATCTTCATAACTACATGCAAAAACATCTATGAATTCTCTGAATAATTCTATGTATTTATGTTTTTGAGCAGGAGGTAAAGACTTATACAGTTTAATCATCTTTGGTTCTTTTTCAGTTCCTATGTTGCAGTCTTCAACTTCCTTTCCAGTAGGTTCAATTTTAGGTTTTTTGGCTACATCATCAAAATCAAACAATTCCTCTAAAGGGACTAACCCTCTAGGAAACACATTATCCTTCAATTGCAATATGTCCATATCTTCTTGTTTTTTATTTATTTCTTTTAAACCTATATTATCTACATTTCTCCTTCATCATCAAAATCAACATCTATATTGGCACATTCAAATTCATTTTTTGATTGTAAAAAGTTTTCAATTTGTTCATCATTTCCAAAGACTTGCAAATATTTGATGTTATCTAGGACAACTGGTATGTTATTTACTTCAAACGTGTATTGGAGATTAGGATGAAATTGTATTTTACAAGTACTTGCTGAGGTAGTCAGACCGTCAACAAGAATGTTCTGGTCTCTGGGAATGGTTGACAAGTCATATTCAGTAAAGCATTCCAGAAATCTAGGATAAAATTCTTGTAAGCTCTCAATATTGGGTGTTTAGCAGAGTATTGACCTTTGATTTGTTTTAATATCATTCAGAATCACCCCAAACTGAAATTCTCTTAGCACCAAGATTCTTTAAGAGTTGTAAACCTAGCATTAAGGCTTCATATTCAACTATATTATTAGTACATTGAAAATTTAGCTTGTAGGAATGATCTTTTGAATGATTTGTTTTTGAATTTGAGACCCACACACCTACTCTCGATCCTTCATTACTAATAGCCCCATCAAATTCTAAGCTCCACAGAGGTTCATTTTGTTTATCATATTCCACCATTACTGTTTCATTTTCTTCAAAAAATGTTTTTTCTTCTTCAATGTTATAAACATCATTTTCTAAATTGGAAATTTGTTTTCCTATGTCTCCATCATTATACAAAATGAAAGAATCAAGGTTTGAATGAACAAAATATAAGGGATAACTATGTGGTTTATCCTGACTAATGACCATGTATTTCATCAATGTCTCCCTATATAATCTCCTCTGTTGACCAAATAATGGGATGGTAGCATAAGACATGTCCAGTTAAAGGATTCCTTGTAACTTATCTCCCCATGAGAGAGACAATAACATGCCATATTTAGGAGGTATGTCAGCAACAACTATGTCCATAACCAAAATCTTCCCTGGTATTTGTGCTAAAATGACACACAAATCCTTAATGAGACCTATGCATTTTACATTTCTTGAATCAAAAGAATACAAATCATTGTATGGTCTAGTGATATCAAGTCCCAATTTTTCAATAATAGCTTTAGACATAAGGTTGTGTGAAGCACCAGAGTCAAGCATGGCATTGTGTAGAGTTTTTTCATGAATGTTTAAGCTAATGTAGAATGGGGGTACAACTCCATTTTCAATTTTTACATCAACTTCAGGCCCAAATAAGAGTTATGGTTCATCATCATCAATATTTACTGTATCTATACTTACCTCTATGTTCAAAGGTTTTATCACTTGTGATCTGTAAGCATTATTATTCATTAGCTTTGTTAGAGGAATGGATGTCTTAAGTTTTTCTAATTCATTTTCAAAGTTGAATGAGGTTTGAGTTTTATTCTGGTTGGAAAAATCTTGTTTCTCAACAACATTCTTTTGTGAAGTATCTTTGGGCTGACTGGTAGAGGGAACATCAATTTGAGTTTTTTTGGGGAAAAAATCATATGTTCTTCTGGTTGGAACTTTTTTGTTCTCTTTAGGGGGCATATCAGGAATTTTCTTGGTTGATGTGTCAACTATATTTTTAATGTCAGAAGTTTTCTTAGTAGGATTATCAGTTGACTTCTTACTCCTCAGGTTATACTTCCTATGCACTTCCATAATTTCATTTTCAAAAGCTTGTTTATTTGACTCTTCCTCATCAATTTTTGTTTGTGAAAGAAGGAAAAGATCTAGTTCTTCTTGAGTGAGAAAAATAAAATCATTATCACTAATTCCCATTTAATTGATGTGAACATCATCAAAGCCTTCAACTTTTTCTTCCCCTTTATCAACATAATTTTCTTGAAAAGGAGGCCTAATCTGTTGACGTGGACCTCTTTGTTTGAATTGGGGTTGATTTCTCCTAAAATTAGGATTTCTGATTTGGGGACCAGGTTGATTTTCGCTAGGAGGAGTCCTACCATCAATATCTAATATTTCCATCATCTGTTCGATAGTTCTAACTAAAGATTCTAGTTTAGCATCAGAAGAAGAGGTGGAAGGTTCTTCTTTTATAGTTAGTCTCTTTTATGTTCTTTGTCTAGCCCTCTTAGCTAACAAATTTTCCTCTACACTCACAACATCTCTCTGCATCTCTTCCAAAGTTGCAGGATTTCTATCTCTCAATTGATAAGACATATCAACATCAAAACCATCAGTAAATTTAATCAAAGTTAGACCTTGTGGGAGTTTAATATTTGTTGGAATTGCATTATAAATGTTATTAAATCTGGTGTAATAGTTCTGCACACTTTCCCCTATGGATCTTTTGATACTTTCATATTCAGATAGAATTTGAAGTGGATTTTTCTTAACTTCCCATATGTTAAGGAATGTTTGGTGAAAAGCAGTGATGTCATTCAGACTAGCAGTTGGTAAGGCTTTGAACCATTTTCTGACTTGTCCATTTAAACTTTGGGCAAACAATATCATTTTGACATCTTCCTCATCTACTTCTTGCAAGTCAAAGAAGTCATTCTGCAAGATACCAGATATATAAAATATGCAGAACAGAAATAAAATGCTAGAAATGGAAGGATAACAGTAAAATATCTAGCATAATCTTCACAATACATAGAAATGATATAAGAATAGCAATAGAAATAGAACTTTGATTCAGAAAGCAATGTTCACAGGCCTCTTCGAGGGGGAAAACTCCAATCGAGCAACGCTCTGTTACAATAATCTCCAAGCTAGGGTTCTCATACCCTCGACCCTTATTTATACTAAATATATCTATTAAGAGAAGCATCTAGAGGAAGATCCTTCTAGAAGCGGAAGCTTCTATTAGGTCTTCTTACATCTGCCTTATTCTATTTTATTGAAAGGCCTTATTAATATTGACCTTTATTACATCCGAATACATTGATCTACCTATGTGTGGGTTAGGACCTTAACATGTCTGCCCCCTTAAAAACATCCTTGTCCTCAAGGCTTGAGATGTGTAAAATGCTGTAGAATGGTAGCTGGTTCCCAAGTGGCATCTGTTGGATTCATATCTTTCCACTGTACTAGAACTTCCTTTATGGTTCTCTGACGCAGGTGATACTCATGCTGGTCCAAAACTGCTTCTGGCTATAGCCAAATGGATCCTTCTTCAGCTAACTCTGGAAGGTTGGTTTGAATTTGGCACCTGGTTCCAATCACCTTCTTCAAGCATGAAACATGAAAAACAGGATGTAGCTTCGAATGATTGGGCAAATCTAACTGATATGCGACTTGTCCCACACGCATGAGAACTGTGTAATGGCCATAAAATTTGGGTGCTAGCTTCTTATAATGCTCGACCTTGAGGGAAGTTTGCTTATATGGTTGCAGTGTCAGAAACACCTGATCCCCTTCTGCAAATTGACGTTTAGAGAGACCTTGATATTCTTGCTGCTTCATTCTATTTTGTGCCATGACCAAGTTCTCTTTAAGGGTATGAAGGATATCCTCTCAGAATATAAGTGTTTGGTCAACCACCTGGACCTTCGAGGTACCTGGTAAGTATGAGAGAATTGAAGGTGGCTTCTGTCCATATACCGCTTCGAAAGGAGTCATGCGAGTGGATGTATGGTATGTAGTGTTGTACCACCATTCGGCGAGGGGTAACCATTGAGCCCACTGGTGTTGTTTTTCAAAGGCAAAGCACCTCATATATGTTTCCAAACACTTTTTGACAACTTCCGTTTGACCATCCATCTGGGGATGATAAGTTGAGCTGAGATGCAATTGTGTTCCTTGTAGCTTAAACAAATCTTGCCAAAAATTGCTTGTGAAAGTTGGGTCTCGATCGGAAACAATAGAGTGCGGCATGCCATGAAGCTTGAAGACCTGGTCCATGAAAATTTGAGCCACCGTGGATGCAGTAAATGGATGGGGAAGAACACAAAAATGAGCATACCTGGAAAGGCGATCCACCACCACCATTATGAATGATTTATTCCCCGATTTGGGTAAGCCTATAATAAAGTCCATAGAGATATCCTTCCAAATAGCAGGGGGAATCAGAAGCGGTTGGAGGGTGCCTGGATATTTGACTGTTTCTCCCTTGTTGCATTGACAGACCTCACATTCAGCGACAAACTTATGGATGTCTTGTTTCATACCATCCCAGAAAAAAGAACGTTTGACTCGGTCATATGTTTTGGTGAACCCTGAGTGCCCTGCTGTGGGTGTAGCATGAAGCTAAGAATGCACCGTGGATTTGAGATTGGATTGTTTACTTAAATACAAGCAGCCTTTGTATCGAAGCTCATCCTGGAGCTAGGAGTACCCTAGGGGAGCCAGAGCCTTGTTCTGTAGTTGCTGGATTAGATGCAAACTTTTGGGATCTTGAAGCCATTCTTGGCGCACAGCTTGGAGCCAATCGGGTACAATGAAGGAAAGAGAAAAAAGGGATCCTTCATCTTCATATTTTTGGGACAGTGCATCCCCACGACATTGTCTTTTCCCTTCTTGTAAATGATTTCATAATCATATCCAAAGAGATTAGTCACCCATTTTTGTTGTTCCTGGGAGGAAATGTGTTGTTCCAGAAAGTACTTGAGGCTTTGATGGTCGGTCTTAATTTGGAAGAGTTTCCCCAATAGATACAGATGCCACAACTCAACGACATGCAGAATTGCCAACATTTCTTTTTCATAAATGGGTTTGCCCAAATTCCTTTTAGACAGTTGCTTGCTAGTGAAGGCCAAAGGTCGACCCTCTTTCATAAGGATAGCGTCGATTTCTTTCCCTGAGGCATCACATTCCAACACAAAGGTCTTTGTGAAGTTAGGAAGGGCCAGAACCAGAGTGGTGCACATGGCCGTATTCAAGGTTTGAAAATCTTGAGCAGCTGCTGGAGTCCAAGTGAAAGAGTCTTTTTGAGGAGAGCCGTGAGAGGTGCTGCAATCTTTCCGTAGTTCTTAACAAACTTGTGATAATACCCTATGAGGACAAAAAATTCACACAAGATTTTGAGAGTCTTTGGGTGCGTCCAATCTTGCATAGCTTCAATCCTTTTTCGGGACCACCCTGACGCCATCCTTTCCCACCAGATGACCCAAGTATTCTACTTCTGAGGCACCAAAATCACATTTGGACTGTTTCAGGAAAAGTTGGTGCTGAGAGAGTAGGCGAAGAACTTGATCCACATGAGTAAGATGGTCTATCCAGGTTTTTCTATAGATGAGGATATCATCAAAGAAAACTAAGACAAAATGACGGAGAAAAGGGTGGAAGACATGGTTCATGAGGCTCTGGAAGGTGGAGGGGGCGTTACACAAACCAAAGGGCATGACCAAAAATTCATAGTGGCCCTCATGAGTGCGAAAGGTGGTCTTGGGAATGTCGGCCTATTTCATACGTATCTGGTGATAGCCTGAGCGAAGATAAAGTTTGGTAAAGAATTGGGCGCCACTCAATTTGATGCAAGAGCATCGCGACTACAAAATCTAGCGTGGAGCCAGCGCATGTGTTTTTAACACATGACATAAAAGCTTGATAAATTTTTGAATTTTCATTAAAGGTGAAGAACCATATCCTTCAATGAAACATTTATGAAGGAGCGCCTGTTGTATTGTATCAGACCTCGAGCCTTACACTCTTGTCTGAAGTAGATAGGAGGCATTTAGTATATTTAATGCAGGTATATAGGATTTTTATTTCCAAATTAGACAGTTAGAGTTCGAGAGGGAAAACGGATATAGACACCCTCCTTTGTACATTGTAACATAATCAAGCATTCAGGAGAGAAGAGCAAGCAGAGAAAAGTGTGAAGAACACTCATGTACAAAATTGAATTAATAGAAGAGAGTCTTTGATTCAAACTCATGTCTGGTGTTGTTTCTCTATGTATATTGTTTATGTGCTCATGAATGTTTGTTTCTGGATATGCATTTTCTTTGTGTATGTTGTGCATGAGATTTCAGGGTTTGAAACTAAAATCTGAATGAGAGAGGGAATAAGTTTCAATTGTTTCTCTATCTGAGCCCGGAGATTCCTGCAAAGAGTGCAGTCGAATTCATCCGCAAGGAGTGCGTTGATGAGGCTCGATGGTTTAACTTTTGTTTTGGTTGCCCAGAAGTGGAAGTGGGTCGTTGAAACTGTGCAAGGAGTGTACAGGTTGGAAGAAGAAGAAGGCTCAGTTGTTAATCTGAGTAAAGGAATTTAGAGACTGCG
The DNA here is from genome assembly GCA_009831015.1 of Picea engelmannii. Taxonomy (NCBI): domain Eukaryota; kingdom Viridiplantae; phylum Streptophyta; class Pinopsida; order Pinales; family Pinaceae; genus Picea; species Picea engelmannii. Next base: position 573,712 of record ML777106.1, on the reverse strand, counting down.
GCTGTAGGAGTTGCACTGAGTCTAAGTATTCAACACTTGAAGTTGTTGAACGTCGAGTGTGAGGAGTGCGCACGAATCCATCTGAAGGAGTCAGAGTGGAAAAGATCAGGAGGTTTAGCACCTTCGTAATATTGTGAAAGAGAACACAGGAGGGTTGATCAAGGAAGGGTCATGCAGAGTTGTAGGCGCAGGCTTGGAGAACAGGTCTCGGCAGAAATACTTAGCCACTTCAGAGAGATCTCAGGGAGGAAGAATTGACGGTCAGTATTCACCGAGGGAAACAACGAAATCCCATCCGCCATCAGATCTGGGAAAGTTGCGCATGGGTTAAGCCTTAGCATGCAGGGGAGGAGCCCGAGAGTCATCAGGACTCAGCTCGTCGAAGGATCGGAGTTCCAGAGACAAGAGTCTCGTGCCTAAAATCATGACCAATGATTTCCCGAAAGGATATCAACCGTTGATTCAGTAGGGGTACGTGGCAAGAGATCCCAAGGATCGTGAATCGGAGAATCGGAATTCCGGAGATAGGGACTTGGCACGTTGAAATCGCAATTGGCGATTTCCTGACGCGATCAGAGCTGTTGATCCGTAGGACATGTGTCCGAGGATCCAGTGGAATCAGAGTTCAACATTTTGGGGTTTTTGAGGACAGAGGAACCGTCACCCTAGGAATCGCGATATCGCGAAACACGATATCCCGACAGTCAAATTTGTGGGCCCCAGAAGGTGTGATAGGGGACAATTGTCGTCGTGCATCGGGGTTCGAAGTTTTGGAGGTCCTGTGTATATTGACAACGGGAATTGTGAAAGTCTGACACGCGATTTCCTGACAGCGCAAGGGCATAATGGAGGACAGGTGGCATCGCGGATCGGGGATCGGGAATCCTTGAGGCGAGAAATTCACTACCTCGCAAAGGCCGATTTCGCGATGGGATAATTTCGGACAGTAGCAAGGAAGGCGTAAAGTGAACATTTCATCAGGGTTTCAGGAATTGTGAGGCCCAAGCGCAGGACTCACGACCACGCGAGGTCCGATTTCCCGATAAGATAAAGGGAGATCACCATGAGCATTCTGTGGGTACAGAAAACTTCCAACAAGGGAGTTGAAGAGCATTTTAGCTCTTCGGGCCTAAGGAAGAGAAGGTCCTGGTGGAAGTGGATGTGCCGGTTGGTGCATGGGCGTCAGTGTGGTAGCGTCTGCGTCAGAGGGGTATCAGAGCACGGAAATACTTTTCTTTCCACAGCAGAGGAGGATAATTCACCATGCCACCCAGAAGAGAAAGACAGTCACCTGAACCCAAGGATAGGGAGGTGAGAAGAAGAGGAAGACAAGTAGCTAATCCAGATATGGAAAGGCAGATACGAGATCTTCGAACGAGGCTGGAAGAGATGGAGACAACTCAAAGATGTGGAGTTGGTGCAGGGGATCTTAGTGATTCCGAAGTTGAAGAGGAAGCTGGACATGAAGGAGAAGTTGCAGCTGAAGATGCAGCCAATGAGCGATTGATTAAAGCCATTGCCAGAATGAGCTCAAAGACAAAAATGGACATTCCAACTTATGAAGGAAGTCTGGATGCAGAAGAGATGTTGGATTGGATTAGATCTCTTGACACCTACTTCGATTACGAAGACATCGAAGAGGACAAAAAGGTAAGGCATGCTGACACGAAATTGAAAGGACATGCAACATTATGGTGGATAGAAGTTCCAAAGGCAAACAAAAGATCAAAATTTGGGATCAAATGAATGCGAAGATGAAGGCAAAGTTCATCCCAAGGGACTATCAGATCACACTGTTCAGGAGAATGCAGAACCTGAGACAGAAGCTAATGATAGTTAAGGAATATACTGAGGAATTCAACAGGCTCAATATCAGAGCAGGTCATCGGGAGAGTGATGATGAAAAAGTAGCCATGTATATGAATGGCTTAAGGTACGATATCCAGGATGAGATGAGTATGAAAACCATCAGAACGGTGGAGGATGCGTATCAGATGGCGTTGAAAGCCGAGGAAAATTTAAGCCGTAATCCAACACAGTGAGGCCGAGGTAAGAGCTAGTCGAGAGGTAAATAAGTTTCCCAAGACAGGCTCTAGAAATCTAAGGATGACTGTAAAAATCCTCAGGCAAGAATAGAAAGAGGTGGAACCTCACAGCGAGGGCCACATGCTGAACAAAGAAAGCAACAAAATGATCAGCGAGGAGATTACACTGATGCAAACACTTTTCCTCGTACCAGAGGTAGAGGAAGAGGCAGAGGAGGAATCATCACATGCTACACATGTGGGAAAAATGGACACAAGGCAGTTGACTGTCCAGACAGGAAGAAGGACAGAGGAGAAGCTCACATCATAGAGGTGAGACGCGGATACATAAGAAGCAGAATATGGAAGGTCATTGATGATGCGTAAAGTTCTCTTCACACCCGAGAAGGAGGTGGAGGACACAGCTCAAAGAAGCAGACTGTTCAGAACTGCATGCAAAACCAAAGACAGGAAATGAAAATTTATCGTGGACAGTGGAAGCACCGATAATCTTGTTTCAACCGAGATGGTGGAGAAATTAGAGTTGGAGACGACTGATCACCCGAGTCCATATAAAGTTTCATGGCTACAGAAGGGACATCATGTGAGTGTCACTAAACAATGCTTAGTTGACATTAAAATAGGAGGATATAATGACAAGATTTCTATGGATGTTTGCCATTTACTACTGGGAAGACCATGGCAGTATGATAGAAATGTGATTCATGATGGGAAAATGAATACGTACACCCTAGAGAAGAATGGGAGAACACACATGTTACTTCCGATCAAAGATAAGGAGGTGAAGCCGGAAGTGAACAAAAGAATACTTCTCATGAGTGGGAAGGAGATTCTTACATAAGTTAAGAAGAAAGAAGATCCACAATTCTTTGTGGTCAGAAAACCTAAAATCATTTTGACCAGCACAAGAGTGGATGATTTGCTGGAAGAAATTCAGTAGCTACTTGAAGAGTTCGTTGATATAGTGGTGGATGAATTACCTCATTCGTTGCCGCCAATGAGGAGCATAAGTCACCACATAGACCTTGTACTGGGAGCTATTTTGCCAAACAAGGATGCATACAGGTTGATGCCTCAGGAGAATGAGGAGGTTAAGAAGCAGGTCCATGAGTTATTGGACAAGGGACTGGTCAGGAAAAGTTTGAGTCTGTGTGCCGTTCCAACGGTACTCAACCCAAAGAAAGATGGAGGCTAGATAATGTGCATTGATTCCAGAGCCATTAACAAGATCACTATCAGGTATAGGTTCCCATTGCCAAGAATGGATGACTTGATGGATTGTTTAAGTGGAGCCAATTTTTTTTCAAAGGTGGATATGGAAAGCGGATACCATCAAATTCGCATGAGGGAAGGCGATGAGTGGAAGACAGCCTTCAAGACCAATGAAGGGTTATACGAATGGCTAGTCATGTCATTTGGCTTGAAGAATGCGCCAAGTACATTCATGAGGCTAATGAATGAAGTGCTGAAGGAATTCATTGGTAAGTTTGTCATTGTTTACCTAGATGACATATTGATTTTCAACAAAACGAGGGAAGAACATCTAAAGCATTTAGCTGCAGTAATGAGAAAGCTACAGCAAGAGAAGCTATTGATCAATGTGAGGAAGTCTTCATTTATGAAGAAAGAACTCATTTACTTGGGGTTTGTCATATCGGCAAATGAATTGAAGATGGATCCAAGTAAAGTGGATGTAATAAAGAATTGTCCATCACTAAGAATTGTTTTCGAGGTGATAATTTTTCATGGATTGGCGAGTTTCTACAGGAAATTCATCCGAAATTTTAGTGGAATCAGCGCAGCGATGATGGACACAGTTAGGAAAAGACATAAATCTTTTCATTGGACTGAAGAGGCGGAGAAAAGCTTCAATATGTTGAAGCAGAAGATCACAGAGCAACCAGTGTTGGTGTTGCCGGATTTCCGAAAAACATTTCAGGTGAAATGTGATGCAAGTGGTTTTTCCATAGGAGCGGTCTTGAGTCAGGATGACAGGCCAATTGCTTATTTCAGTGAGAAGTTGAATGAGGCAAATGAAAAATAATCCACATATGATAAAGAATTCTATGCCAACATACAAGCATTGAAAAAATGGAGACACTATTTGATTCCAAGGGAATTCATTTTATATAGTGATAATCATTCATTGCAGTATGTAACTCAGCAGGAAAAATTAAATCAGAGGCATGTTAAATGGGTAGAATACATGCAGAATTTTACATTTGTTATCAAACATATTTCAGGCACTGCTAACAAAGTGGTTGATGCTTTGAGGAGGAAATGTTTGTTGTTGCAGGAGTTCAAAGTCAAGACTTTAGGCTTTGATGATCTCAGGGAGATGTACGCAGGTGATGCAGATTTTGCAGAGGCGTATGGAGCAGCTGAGAACCCATTTCTCAGGGACAGAAGTCAGTGGATAGATTACATGATCCAAGATGGCTTTTTGTTCAGAGGAAATCAGTTGTGTATTCCAAATTGCTCCATGAGGGAGAACTTGTTGAAAGAAAAGCACAATGGAGGCTTAGCAGGGCACTTTGGCCATGACAAAACATTTGCGAAGCTGAGAGAGTCATACTTTTGGATAGGGATGCAGTCAGAATTCAAGAAGTTTGTTGAAAGGTGCAGAATTTTCCAACATTCTAAGGGCAGAAAGAAGAATGCAGGATTCTATCAACCGTTACCTATACCCGACGGGCCGTGGGATGAAATCAGCATGGATTTCATGTTGGGACTACCGAGGACGCAAAGAGGACATGATTCCATCTTTGTGGTAGTTGAAATGTTTTCAAAGATGGCACATTTTATCCCATGTCAGAAAACTAGCGATGCGACTCACATCGCAAACTTGTTTTTCAAGGAGATTGTTAGACTTCATGGTTTACCCAGAAGCATTGTATCAGACAGGGATACCAAATTCATAGGACATTTCTGGAGGACACTATGGAAAAATATGGGAACTAACTTAATGTTTAGTTCTTCCTATCATCCATAGACAGATGGGCAGACAAAAGTGGTCAACAGAAGTCTAGGGGACTTGCTGAGGAGTTTAGTGATGGAACACCACAGTATCTGGGATAGCGTATTGCCACAGGCAGAATTCACTTACAATGATTCAGTGAATCGAAGCACAGGGAAAAGTCTGCTTGAGATAGTATAGGACAGACAACTGAAAGGTGTTTCAGAGCTAAGGGATTCAGAGAAAATAATGACTCAGAGTGCGAGCACTGAAGAATTCGCAGAGGCAATGGAGGATCTTCACAATAGGGTGAAACAACGACTGACAGAATCGAACCAAGAATATAAGCCCAGAGTGGATCAACATCGGAGACAACTTCAATTTGAGGTTGGCGATATGGTTTTGGAACATCTGAGGAGAGAAAGGTTCCCAAGGGGAACATACAACAAGTTGAAAATGAAGAAAATTGGGCCATGCAGAGTCCTAAAGAAATTGGGAGAAAATGCTTACGAGATTGAATTGTCGGATGAGATTGGAATATCTTCGACATTCAATGTATCAGTCTTATATCCATACAAGGCTAAGGAAGCAGGAGTTAGGAATGATGAACAACCATAGGTTCAGTGGCAGAAGCAGATGTCGATTGCAGAAAAGCCACAGATGGAGCATATACTCAACAAGAGGGTGAGCAAAAAGACCAGATGAAGGGAATACCATGAGTATCTGGTGAAATGGAAAAACCATCCAGTTGAGGATGCCAGTTGGGAGACAGAAGTAGTAATTCAAAAGCATGGATAGACCATGCAGGAGCTCATGGACAGGAGCCCATGAAATCTTTCAAGCAGGGGAGTATGATGAAGGAGCATCGCGACTACAAAAGCCAGCGTGGAGCCAACGCATGTGTTTTTAACACATGACATAAAAGCTTGATAAATTTTTGAATTTTCATTAAAGGTGAAGCACCATATCCTTCAATGAAACATTTATGAAGGAGCGCCTATTGTATTGTATCGGACCTCGAGCCTTACGCTCTTGTCTGAAGTAGATAGGAGGCATTTAGTAGATTTAATGTAGGTAGATAGGATTTTTATTTCCAGATTAGACAGTTAGAGTTCGAGAGGGAAAACGGATATAGACACCCTCCTTTGTACATTGTAACATAATCAAGCATTCAGGAGAGAAGAGCAAGCAAAGAAAACCGTGAAGAACACTCATGTACAGAATTGAATTAATAGAAGAGAGTCTTTGATTCAAACTCATGTCTGGTGTTGTTTCTCTGTGTATATTGTTAATGTGCTCATGAATGTTTGTTTCTGGATATGCATTTGCTTTGTGTATGTTGTGCATGATATTTCAGGGTTTGAAACTGAAATCTGAATGAGAGAGGGAATAAGTTTCAATTGTTTCTCTATCTGAGCCCAAACATTCCTGCAAAGAGTGCAGTTAAATTCATTCGCAAGGAGTGTGTTGATGAGGCTCGATGGTTTAAATTTTGTTCTTGGTTGCCCAGAAGTGGAAGTGGGTTGTTGAAACTGTGCAAGGAGTGTACAGGTTGGAAGAAGAAGAAGGCTCAGTTGTTAATATAAGTAAAGGAATTTAGAGACTGCGGCTGCAGGAGTTGCACCGAGTCTGAGTATTCAACACTTGAAGTTGTTGAACGTCGAGTGCGAGGAGTGCGCACGAATCCATCTGAAGGAGTCAGAGTGGAAACGCTTAGGAGGTTTAGCACCTTTGTAATATTGTGAAAGAGAACACAGGAGGGTTAATCAAGGAAGGGTCATGCAGAGTTGTAGGCGCAGGCTTGGAGAACAGGTCTCGACAGAAATACTTAGCCACTTCAGAGAGATCTCAGAGAGGAAGAATTGATGGTCAGTATTCACCGAGGGAAACAACGAAATCCCATCCGCCGTTAGATCTGGGAAATTTGTGCACGGGTTAAGACTTAGCGTGCAGGGGAGGAGCCTGAGATTCATCGGGACTCGGCTCGTCAGAGGATTGGAGTTCCAGAGACAAGAGTCTCGTGCCTAAAATCACGACCAACGATTTCCCGAAAGGATCTCAACTGTTGATTCAGTAGGGGTACATGGCAAGAGATCCCAAGGATCATGAATTGGAGAATTAGAATTCCGGAGATAGGGACTTGGCATGTTGAAATCGTGATTGGCGATTTCCCGACGTGATCAAAGCCGTTGATCCGCAGGATGCGTGTCCGAGGATCCAGTGGAATCGGAGTTCGGCATTTCAGGGTTTCCGAGGATAGAGGAACCATCACCCCAGGAATCGCGATATCGCGAAACGTGATATCTCGACAGTCAGAGTTGTGGGCCCCGGAAGGTGTGATAGGGGAAAAGTGTCATCGTGCATCAGGGTTCAGAGTTTTGGAAGTCCTGTGTATATTGACAACGGGAATTGTGAAATTCCGACATGCAATTTCCCGGCAGCGCAAGGGCATAGTGGAGGATAGGTGGCATCGCGGATCGGGGATCGGGAATCCTTGAGGCGAGAAATTCACTACCTCGCAAAGGCCGATTTCGCGACGGGATAATTCCCGACAGGAGCAAGGAAGGCGTAAAGTGAACATTTCATCGGGGTTTTAGGAATTGTGAGGCCTGAGCGCAGGACTTGTGACCACGCAAGGTCCGATTTCCCGATAAGATAAAGGGAGATCACCACGAGCATTCTGTGGGTACAGAAAACTTTCGATAAGGGAGTTGAAGAGAATTTTATCTCTTCGAGCCTAAGGAAGAGAAGGTCTTGGTAAAAGTGGACGTGCCGGTTGGCGTGTGGGCGTCAGTGTGGTAGCGTCTGTGTCACAATTCATCCAAGAGGTCATCAATGATAGGAATGGGAAATTTGTCTTTGATGGTCAGTTTGTTGAGAGCACGAAAGTCAGGACACATTCTCCAAGAACGTTCTTTCTTCAGTACCATGACGACCAGAGAGGAGTAAGGGCTCGTACTAGGATGGATGACGCCGGTAATAAGGAGTTCCTGGACCATTTTTTCAATTTCATTTTTTTGTGCAAAGGGGTGGCGATATGGATGTATATTGGGGGGAAGGCTTCCTGGGACAAGGGGAATGGAATGATCATGGACACCGCGGGAAGGAGGGAGTCCTTAGGGAGTGGAAAATACCGTTAAATATTTAGAAAGGAGGGCTTGGAGGTCTTAGGGCACTGGTGGTGTCTTTGTGGCTTGTATGGCATGGAGTTGGGAAATGACACCAGAATGACCTTTTTTGAGCAGTTTTTCCATGCGATGAGAACTGATGACCTCGGGTGAACCAGCAGTGATGCCTTGGAATTTATATTGGTGGCCTCCTTGGTCAAATTGCATGGTTAAGTTCTGAAAATCCATGA
>ML777106.1:540269-565266 GCA_009831015.1 Picea engelmannii | reverse complement strand
TGTCAATAGAAAACATATGGGATTTTAGGTGGTAGTCACCGATTTGGAGACGCACATTTTCACAGTGCCCGCCACATTTCATAGAACCACCATTGGCAATCATGATTTGGAAATTGTTGACAGCATGGATGTAGCAATGGGTTACTTGGGCAATGCGACGATGAATAAAATTATGGGTGCTGCCACTATCAACTAGAATGATGACCTTTCGGTGCTTGATGTAACCGATTAACTTGAGGGTTTGGGGGGCAGAGAAGCCGATGAGAGGATTGATGGAAATGATCGGTTCCACTTCGGGAGGGTCAGAGGGAGGCTTTATGTCAGTGATTTCTGGTGACATGGGCACAAGGGGAGTGTCAACATCCTCTTTTGAAATATCCTCAGAGATGGCCATAAAAAGATTTTGTTCCTTACATTTGTGGCCTGGGAAATATTTTTCATCACAATTATAATAGAGGCCTTTGAGTTGGTGTTCATCCATTTCAGCCCTAGTCATTTTTTGGATTTTTAATGGGGCGGAGGGAGTAGTGAGGTTTACTGGTTTAGGGCGAGGGATAAAGGAAGGCTTACGGTTTTGAGAGGAAACAATTTGTTGTGCTTCTTTAGCTTTTTTGGTAGCCTCCACCCAAGTCGTAGGTCGAGCCATGAGGACATGGGCCCAAATCTCCTCCTTGAGGCCACTGATAAAACACTCTCGAAAGAAAGCATCAGTCATGCCCTCTGTTCGAAAAGCCAGTCCCTCAAATTCAGCTATGAAGTCTTCTACTATGCCTGATTTCTTCATTTTTGTCAAACGACCCAAATGGTTGGTGTCAGTGTCAAAGCGTTCATAAAGCTCAGTCACAAATTGGGTCCAAGCAATATACCCTTAACGGGAAGTTTTTCTCCATTGCCACCATTGCCAGCATTCTTGATCTAGATGGAGAACACCATACCGGAGTTTGGCCAAGTCATCTGTAATGTTGTAGAGAGAGAAATAATGTTCCATTTGGGTGACCCAACTAGTGGGGTCCGAGCCATCAAATTTGGTTACATCCACCCATGGAAGGCGTATGTCTCGTTGAAAGTGATGGGGTTGAAAGGAATGGGAAGAAGTTTCACCTTCAGTCTTTTTATGTGCATCAGGAAAAGAGTCATCTGTAGGGATCTTGAGTTTGGTGCAGAATGATGCAAAGACAGATTCAAGCTGGGTGGTCAGTTCATGTTTGACTTCCGCCATTGCAGACTGCACGGCTACATTTAAGGATGAATTTATGGTGGTATTGATGGATGCATCACGGGAGGCAATAGTAGCACTGAGTTGTTGCACTTCTTGTTGGGTCTTGAGGAAACTAGATTGCAAGGTGTTGAAATGAGACTCTAGTTCTTGGCTATGGGTATGGGCCATGAGGATGGGTGAACTGAAAAGGGAGCGGGCGGGGTCAGAAATTTTTGAAGAAAAATTATATGGATGAATGTGATAAGGGAGAAGAGATGAATCTAATGGAATAGGTCTCAAATAATGCTGAAAAAATTTCCAGATTTTTTTTTACAGCTGCAGGGTTATACTTTGGTCTGAAGAATGTTGTAGTGCTGAAATCCCTAAATTCTTAACCAGAAAGAAATGTGTATTTACTTAGCAACCTGAACATAGATGCGTGACAATAGATCTCACCGGTTTAATTTGTTTGTGTTTATGTTTATGTTCCCCAAGGGTTAGGTATTCAAGGATTCTACAGACAAGGGTTTTCCCTATGCTATAGCTCTCTGATATACATGTGGGGTCCAACAGAAGTACTCGGCCCAATATCTTAGGGCATTAACTAAGGAGGATAGACCGTACCCTTAACTGTACTACCTGACTACCCAGGTACTAGAGAGTATCTTCCCGAGTGTTGTTCTCGGTGACACTATAGCAGTCCGGTGGCCGATAGGTTTATCTAAAGAGAGCTTCAGGAAATCTAGGTCGATCCATACACAGGTGCTGTCTGATGTGCTACCACTCGAAGGGGTACCAACAGGGGTTACAAGGGTGTCCAATAGATGTGCGCTTAAGAACCACTTGTATTTCCTACGTGTATGAATCCCTCAACCATGGGTTTATGCGCGTAACGACAGATCTCTATGGATTAAAGACGATGGAATACGTCTCTACCTTGGAAAAAAAATACCCATAATTTCTGCCAAGGAAAGTGCTCTGATACCACTTGCAAGATACTAGATATATAAAATATGCAGAACAGAAATAAAATGCTAGAAATGGCAAAATAACAGTAAAATATCCAGCATAATCTTCACAATACACAGAAATGATATAAGAATAGCAACATAAATAGCACTTTGATTCAGAAAGCAATGTTCACAGGCCTCTTCGAGGGGGAAACCTCCAATCGAGCAACGCTCTGTTACAATAATCTCCAAGCTAGGGTTCTCATACCCTTGACCCTTATTTATACTAAATATGTCTATTAAGAGAAGCATCTAGAGGAAGATCCTTCTAGAAGCGGAAGCTTCTATTAAGTCTTCTTACATCCACCTTATTCTATTTTATTGAAAGGCCTTATTAATATTGACCCTTATTACTTCCAAATACATTGATCTACCTATGTGCGGGTTAAGACCTTAACACATTCATCTTATCGACATGTTGTTGTGCAGTCATAGTTCCAGTGCCATCAAACTGAGGAATTCTAGTTTGATAGTCTTGGGGAATATTATGTAATGGAGAAACCAAAATGAGGGGAGCATATCTTGTAGCCATGATTGGTATAGTAGAATGGATAACAAACAAGCTTGTTGAAGGTGTAGATGTAGAGACTCCTATGAAATGTTGGATCACTGTCTATGAATTTGTTGAAGAGGAAGTGGAAAATACCGAAGAAGCAAGACTGGTAGATATAGGATGAACCGGTTGAGGATTAATAGATGATTCATAAATGTTTAGGGAAGAAGGTTCAATAGACTGTTGAATGTAGGATTCATGTAAATCTTGATCAAACTCTAATGCTATATCTTGTAACTTCTCAAAATTTTGGAGTATTTGTTGATCAAGATCTAATTCAGGAGACTAACTTTCAGGTGTATTGGGTTGGAGAATGGCTTGATCTAATAATGTTTCATCCACAAAGATTTCAGATTTGGTTATGAATATACTATTCTCAAATGGTATATCAAATTGAATATCCTGAATTGTGACAAATTTCTCTAGGAGAGAGGTTTCTCTAGGAGGACTACTGCCCCCTTGACTTTCTGCTAGACTTCTTTTCCTAATCATATTTTCAGGGTTATCTACAACTTTTACAGGTTCTGGATCAGGATGAGATCTGGTGTGAATTATTTTTGGGGCCAGAACTTAAACTTAAAAAATCTACTTAATTATTTACAAAGTTTAACAACCTCTGAACATTTATCTCTTTAGATTTTAATATTTGAATGTCTAGAAATAAAGTTTTCTTACCGGGGAAGATAATATGTAGAAGTTGGAAAAACGTTTCTTTCTCTAGTATGGTCGCCACTATGTTATCACTTTGTAATTTCTAGAGGTTGTAGAAGAAAAGACAAAGGTAACTACAAAATCATTTTGGAAGCTGGGATCTAGCCCTGCCAACTTCAGAGAGGGATCTTTCTATAATATTTGTATTTGTTTGATTTGGGATATTAGGCTAGTTATGAAAATACAAGATTTGTTTGTTTATTTAAAATGTCTGGTTGATTGATTTCTTAAATTTACATTGGGCTATGGGGTCTGTATTTTAGAATAGAGATCAATTTAAGATTTTATAAAGATTATTCATAGGCCAGGGTAGCAAGACTGTTTGGATCTGATAAAATTATATGAAGTGAATAGGAAGGAAGGAGAGGAAAAATACACCAAGAAAAAGATAAGTTAAGAATTCTTAATTCCAGTTGAAAAAACATGAAAATAATTCAAAAACCAGAAACATAGTATACTGTGATAAATGATGTTCTTTAACTTTCTTTTTTTGATTAGAATTGGAAACACATGCAATGATTACAGAGAATGAAAAACTTTAAACAAAGAGAGAATCACATCACCAACAATCTAACACGAGAATAATGTGAAAGAGTCATTTTTATTACTGGTCGATCCTCTTGAAAAATACATAGTAGCTTTCTTGGGTGAAAAAATCAACCCTCAATACTTCGAAAGGAGAAGTATTTATACAATTATTTACATCAGATCCTGTCATAAATGATCAGGATATTTTGGTGGGATATCTAAACTAATTAAATCTCAAATTACAAAGTATAGGAATCTTGTAGATATGCTCGAATTTATGTTGTTGATTTGGTGGAAGTTGTTGATGACTTGTCTCTTTGACTTTTCTTAGTTGTTACTCCTTGTTGGATGAAAAACCGAACTCATCTTTACTCAAGTAATTCACATAGATTATCCCACCTATTTTTACTTGGTATTGATATCTTGAGTAATTTTCTGTATATTTCATCCATCTTTGTGTACTTGGAAACAATAGGCTTAGTAATGAAGATATGCTTGATTTCATGTTGAATGATCAAGTCAAACTGTAATGTCTCCAGGAAATATTTCCCAGTTGTTATCACTGAAATTTCGACCGCAAATGGTTACAGGAATCCAACATCTTCAAGACACATATTAGTTCACCCATGGACCAAAACTGCATTTCCAAAAGGCCCAAAACTATACAATCAACAATAAAAGCAGCATGCGCTAAGACTACACATGGAGTGTGCGCACATGCACCATTCATAAATGTAGGAAAAAGTGCACATGTGCGACTGTGGATGCAAAAAAATGCGCATCCCTCAAAACAACGGATTTATGATATTGGTCGGCCTCCCACCCATTTCTAGTTCAGCTTCCAAGTCAATTTGACACGCAAATCTCGGCTGAATCTGGTTGGGTGGATGGTCAAAGACCTAAGGGTTCCCTAAATGGCCCCATGTTCACACTAAAAGCTAGTTGAATAATACCTCAAAGTTATGCTATAAAAAGAATCCATGGGTGCACTACATTTTCAAGGAATTCATTTGTATTGTTATGTTGTTGATATTCTCTTGGAGGATCCTCTTTCTTCATCAAGAGTATGCTAGCACCATTGAACTTAGCCATTCATATCACCTCTAGAATGAATGTGCTTTGGATTATCTTCACCATTTCATCCTAGTTCCTCATTTGTAAGAAGAGCTCAATATTTGGGGGTCCAAGAGCCCTCCCTTGGAGGAAGAGGGGACCCAAAGTCTCCCTTTCTCTTCGGTGTTTTATTTCCACTAATACAATCCTTTCCATTGGTGGCATGAGTCTTATTTGTTCCTTGTTCTTATGTTCTTATGCACTATAGTTTAATTGTTTTTATCATTCTTAGTTTAATTCTTTGTTTATATTTTATGCTTTATCTTTCTAACCCTTTCCTTTACTGATGTCTTGCCTAGCTACCCAACTGGGCTTGTAAGCATCTCTATTTTCCAATTTAGAGGACAAAAGAGGTGCAACAGATTGGCGACACCACTGGGGAGAGACATCAATTTCCTCCCCCATTTGGGTAATTTTATCTCTTCCTTTTTTTTATTTAACTTGCAGGAACCATAACCGGCCCAAGCCGACCTGCAGAAATCCAAATGCAAAGATGAGTTGAGAGAATTTCATCCAAAATTTTCTTCACGGCCATGTGACAAACGTGTGCAAGTTTCGTGGCCCATAGTCATGCATCGTGCACACGTGCGCCAAACCCATAGTATTTCTCAGTGCCCTCTGCACACCTGTTCCCATAAGGCATTTTCAGTTCATGCATTAGCACTCACGACGCCTCTGTCTACACTGAGACCCACGCATTTTCTCATAAAAATTCACATTGTAAGGTTTTTTTTTATCTATGGAGGGCCAATAGCCTTCTTAAAATTGATTTCATGCATGTTGTAATCTGCACCACACTTACATTCCCTCTCCATATAAAGGGAGTAGTCAAACACATAGGCACTTAGGGGTTAAAATCATAACTTTTTCTCTTTTTTTTGTCGTTTTGCCACATGGATGGATTGATTTGACTAAAGTTAAGTTGGAATCATTCTACATCACATATAAAACTTGCATTGGGACCATAAATTAGATATCAATCGTTGAGTATGCTCTTCTCTCATTCCCCAAAGCAATCTTGAGAATCAGAAAGAGGTTGAAGGAAAATTTCATCTCCCTTAAAAAAGACAAAATCTTTAGGAGAGGACAACAACCCCCTTGGTACTCCTCTTAGTTTATTTTCTCAAACATATCTTAAATATTGTAATGGGCCCATACATGCCCACATGCTACAAAGATAGGATAGTGTTGAAATTTTCTTTCTTAGATTAAATCACTAGGGAAGTTTTAAGGTTTTGTAACGGGCCCATACATGCCTACATGTCCACAATCTAGGATAGTTTAAAAGATTTCTTAGATTAAATCACATTAGGGAGTTAAAGGAATAGTAAGGAACCACATGTCCACATGCTAGTTTCCTAGGGACTTTAAAATTTCGCAAGGTTGTACCAATGACATTTAGTTAATTAGGTAATCAAGACTTGTAAGGACCAAGCGAAGTCCACATGCAGTAAGGTGACACCTAAATTATTAAAAATATTGGCACACTTTCACTTGATTCACACACAAAGTCACTACTCACTCAGTTTCATATCGAAACATGGAGGTTAAAGTAAGTTTCCTCATGTTGGCCCTTGACCAAGTTTTGAGGAACACTTGGTCATATTTGACCATTTTTGGGACTTCGATAGCTTGTCAAATATGGAGCGCAACGCGAAGTGGAAATTGTGGAAGATAGACCCCTTTTTAGGTCCTTTTAGGGTTTTGGGTTAATGTAATAGGGAAGGGATGTTGGCCCGTGCATTCACCCATGCTTAGGCCCACTTTTGTAATGTATAAATAGATAGGCAATGTAAGAAATAGTAGAAGTTGTTGCTTAGTGCACTTGGTGATTTCTTAGTGCAAGTTGGCTAACGTGATAAGAGTTGGATCTCTGTGATCAATTATTGTAAGGATTTATTCATTTTGTGTAAGACTTGCAAAGTTGAGTGCAAGTCCCTGTGAGAGATTGTAGAATCCTTTGTGCTGTAAGGCAAGGAAGAAGGATCTAGCAAGCTGCGCAGATCTTCTATCATGTGCGCAGTAAGGTTTGGAGGCTTTGTTCTGTAACTGATTGAAGACATTAATAAAGAAGAAGACTTTGTGGACGTAGCCCCCAGGGTGGGGGTGAACCACGGTAAATTTGTGTGTTGTGCTATGTGCCTCGACTTAATGTGCTTGTCTCTTCCTTTGCTAAGTGCTTTGATGTGTTTATATAGATATATTTATGCTTTGTGTTTATGAGCTATGAATGAATGTTATCTCTGATATGTATGAATATGCTTAGTGATGATCTACATGATCTGATATGTGTACTGTTACTAAGTGATGAAAGATCTTAGATCTAAGTAAATGTTGCGATGCTCTGTTCTATCTGCGAAGTATAATAAGACTGAATATTGATGAAGATTAACTTCTAAGTTCTATGTTAAGTGTTATAATCATAGGTCTGTGTCCCAGATAAGGTTGCAGACATCTGAGTCCTGCAACCACCCTTGCCTCTACCTCGAGTGAGACTTCATCTGCTTTGCAGGTGTTTCTGAAAGGGCTAATAGTTAGGGTTTTGTTGGTGCATTGTTGTAGCGTTGAACCTTGGGTCTGCCCCTATGCCAAAAAATGGTTTTGTTGTTGGGACTGAAATTGTGATTGATGGGAACTAAGCAGAAGAAGCTTTGTGCAAAGATTCGTCCTAAAATTGTAAAAGCTTTGTGCATGGATCTATGCCCTAGTGTGCAGTGATCCACTTGATCTAAAAAGCTTTGTGTTGAAGAAGGAAGGACAGATTTGAAGGAAAGAAGTCAGATCTACAAGAAAAGAGGTTGATATTGAAGAAAAGAAGTAAGATCTGTAATCTTTTTGCTCCGATAAAGGTAAGAATAGTTAAAAGTTCTTAGATCTAGAAGCTTTGTGCCCTATAGAAGTAAAATAGGTGAAATTTTTTGTTTCTAAAGTATGGATTTAGGTATGCTTGATAGATTTTGTCCTAGCTTGAAAACTAGGGCATTATTAGATGATAGAACATTTGATATGGATATATCTAATAAGAATAATGATAGATATGTTATAACTATGCATAGAAATAATTTTTGGACTAACCAATGGATGCAGGATCCTAGAAATAAATTTTTGCAGGTTCACCATTATGATCCTAGCGCGAAGTATAAGAAAAGTTGGGGATCATTGAAGAGAAAGAGAGGATTAACTCTTTGTTATAGTTGCAGAAGACTAAGACATCTTGCTAAGGAATGCCCCAGGAGAAACCCTAGTTGCCTATATTGTAAGGCTATGGAACATGAAGTACTAGATTTCCCTAGAATGATTGCTAGACTTGAAAAATTGAATAGAGAGCAAGCAAACCCTGAAGGAGATCAAGAGACTAAGATTATAGAAGAACCCTAGAAAGAATAAGAGATTATGTTGTTGAAAATGAAAGAAACCCTGGATGAACATAAAGATGCCAGTTTGTCAGAGATCTTCAAAGAAAAGGAGAAAATCGAAGTAAGAATAGGAGACTTCGACATTTACTGTGCTCTGCATAAGGGAACACAGATGAACATTATGACAAAAAGTAATTGGGAAACCATAGGAAGGCCTGCTATGGTTCCTTCACTAGGAAAAATAGGATTGCTTAAAGGAAAAATGGTAACCCTATGTGGCAGGATTACTCGGATAGCTATGAGTACCCATGGAGCTTCGATGGAGGAAGAATTCAAAGTTATTAAATTTATTGAGGACTATGTCCCATTTCCATATTTGTTAGGAAAGATCTGGATTGAAAAAGACCAGATCCAAAGAAAAGAAGAAAAGGAAGCCCTAGAAAAAAAGAAGTAAGAACTCATGGAATTTATGACTAGAAAGATCGCCTACTTGATGGAAGAACAAGAGAACAGATCTAATCTATTAAACACCAGGGGCTTGGATGTCGAAGCTATAAGTGCATTAGAGGAACCATAGAAGACCGAAATACCTAATCCATATGATGAAGGTGTATTACCCTTGGATCTGAAGAAAGAATCTCAGCATCTTGAAGTGACTATGTCGAGAGAGGATAAGGATCATAATGAAAAAAGGAAGAGCAAGACGAAGCTCATTGGGAAGAAGGCTAGGAAGCTAAGTAAGAAGAGAGCCAATATTGAAAAGTTATAGAAGATTCCATAAGGAACTTCGCAGAATAAAAAATCACAGGAATTGAGCTTCGTCGAGATACCAGAACAACGACAGATGGCACTTCGTCGTGGCAAAGAAATATAGTCGTTGGACCGATATACCCATTCGAATTCCACCCTGAACGGGAAGAAAAGCATTAAAAGATCACTACCAGACCGTTGGACTACACCATAATGAATGGATCAACGTTCATGAAAGCTTCATACCCGTTGCAAGAAGACTGTTGATGAATTTCCTATTTAGCTCGTCGTGCCATGCCCGAAGAACACTTTTTCCAACTGAGAACTTGAAGACCGCAGAACTAGTGATTGTCTACAGTGATCACTACAAGCATATTGTTCATCCTAGTGCAACATTTTGAGGTCATCGCGACCCCGATTATCTTTCCCGAGTGCGTATGTCCAACGAGCTCACCGAACTTGAGGAATCCATCACAGAGGTCCTTCTTGAGTTAATGACTGAGAGAACCATGTCAGAAAGAAGAATATCCACCAGATTCCAAGAATCATCGATGAGAGGAGTGAAAGCCTCCCCGTCGACTACTCGAGCAAGAACATCTCAAGTCGACATAGAAAGAATAACTAAGCATAAGGACGACATAGCCAACATGAATTTAGTGCCATCCATCCTACCAGCTTACGTACCCCCTCTAAGCGGTGAGATTAATAGGGATAGTGTCCCTAGAGACTTTAAATAGACCTTAGTCATTGTATACCTACTGAAAGGAGTGCGCACCTACCGCACAGATCAAGACAAGGTTACAGCGTTGAAGTATTGTGACTTCAACCTGGGGGACCGTAAATCTTATAGCATGTTCACCCCGTATAAGTACTTGATGAGAGCTAAGGGAAAGAATTCGAATCTCATCCCTCAACAATGGATTATGAACCTCACGCAGTCTACTTTGCTCAACGTCATGAAAGTATCGCACTTTGGCAGACACTAGGAGGTGAATGCTTGTGAAAAACTACTGCTATCAAGTTACCACGGAGGATACCTGTGGTTAGATAGTCGCATAAATGTTGATCCAGCACTGATCAATAGGATCATCGGGCTTAGCATGCAGGACCTTGAGTCCCATGAGTACTATCCTAGAAATACTGCAGACCGTTCTCTTGTGCAGAATATCAAAGAAACCTATGGCGATGTTGAGAAATGCACAGGAGGATACAAGGTAGCTTCCATTGAAAGTGGTGCAATGCACCTCGCATGCCAACTAATCGCAGGGAAGTTGGTATGCAAGAATTGACCAACACAAGTATCTATATTTGTAGTTGACCTCATAGGAAAGTGTGCTGAGGGACTACAGATGAACTGGGTGAAGTACCTGGTGAATCAACTGGAGATTGACTGTAGAGAAGCCCAAGATCAGGGGCATGAATTCCATTTTAGCTGGCTCTTGATACTGATCGCTTTTGTTGCATGGGAGCTACTGGAAGGTGCAACCTTCCCAGAACTGGACCCCTTTGAGCCACTAGCCGCGAAGTTCAGTACATTATGGTACTCAAACGACATGAGAAAGTAATGGCAATCAAATGTCGGTTTCCACACGTACTATAACCAATTGAAAGCAGCCATAAGGAGTGAACCACGCATAACCTCAAATAGTTTACATGGATTTCGACCTCTGATAAATTTCAACACAGACCACCACTTTATATACCTAACCCCACACACTGATGAGCACCAGTAACAACTTCAGTCCTATTATAAGCTGATAGAAGAAGAACTGGAAGAGATCACCAAAGAATGGTCGGTGAACCTCCTTGTTTCAGTAGACCCTGCATAAATGTCCAACATTGACAGCCCTGGAATTGCGCAGGATACACCTGGGCCCAGTAAGACAAAGAAAGCAAATTCGATGAAGAATACTGAAGAAGTCCAGGATGTTGACAGCCTATCTGTAAGGACAGATTCCATTACACCAGATGAAGAAGGTGATGATGAAGAAGGTATAGAAACCAAGAGAGTCAAATTACCACTGCCTCGGGACGAAGAAGACTCATCAAAGAAAAGGAAGGTCTCACCTCTGAATTCTTCCTCCGGAAAGAAACCAAGAACCCCTATAACCAAGATGTGAATTGCCCTCACGTTGGATGATTTTGATTTCATTGTTGTAGTGGTCAATGATGCTTCAAAGGAAATCATAGAGAAGTAGAAGGAAAAGTAGGAAAAAATGTATAGCCAGATTGAGTTTGCACTCCAGGGAGTACAACAAGAACTCCAGTCTATCCGAGCAACCTCTACTGCAGCTCTGCCAGAAGGAACAACAAAAGCGGGAGATAAATTAGTTCATCTCCACAATAATGTTGATACAGTCAGAGTACACCTTCAACGTGCTCAGGAATAAAAATCACTGGCCACCCAGGCCCTAAAGAAAGCACAGAAGGAACTTACTGAACAACGTCAAACCACACAACAAGAGAAGAATGCTCTCCAAGAAAAAATTGAAGAAGACAAGGTGAATATCCAAAAAGAGAAAGAGCAACTGCTCGCAAAGTAGATAGGAATTGAAGAAGTAGTCAACAGATCATTTTGCTCTGTGACTGGATTAGAGAAGAAGGCCAAAGAGCCCGTAGAGCACCAAGTGATGAAGATGGTTGAAGTTATTCAACAACTTCAACAAAGGGTCGTGGAATTAGAGCTTCAGACCATATGAAAGACTCCGCAAGAAGTGCATGAACAACGAGAATTGAATTCTTAGAACGCAGTCAAGAGGATTAAAACACTTGTTGCAGAATGTAAATAGCTAAGTAGAAGAAATGCACAGATATATGAACAACTATCTGAAGACCTAGAGTTGAAGAAACTGGAGTCCCAACTCTAGGAAGCGAAGAAACAAGCTGATACAGTACAGGCGCAACTCAAACTCCTGTCACCCATCAAGAGGATGAAGAGATCCCAAGAACAATGCACTGCCCAACAACTCGTTCTTACCATGCAGAACAGAGTGATGGAAGTCACCTAGAAACTCCAGTCGAGCTAGGAGGCGGCCTACCTATTGTTTGAAGAAATTGAAGTTCAAGGAACACTACTCGAATAAGTAGTTTCTATAGTCAAGTAGCAACTGGAAGGACCTATCAGTGAAGTGGTTGTTAAGGAGTTTGCTGAGTAAGAAGCAGTAGCACAGAGACAAGTCGAAGCAGCTTGAGCCAAGCTCAAGACCTTTGAGGTAGATTTACCCAAACCTGAGTGACTCAACATGAGTCACAAGTGAGTGTTGGGGGCTTGTTGGCCCTTGACCATTTTTGGGACTTCGACAACTTGTCAAAGATGGAGCGCAACACGAAGCAGAAATTTTGGAAGTTAGACCCCTTTTTGGGTCCTTTAAGGGTTTTGGGTTAATGTAATAGGGAAGGGATGTTGACTTGTGGGTTCACCCACACTTAGGCCCACTTTTGTAATGTATAAATAGATAGGCAATGTAAGAAATAGTAGAAGTTATTGCTAACTGCACTTGGTGATTGCTTAGTGCAAGTTGGCTAAAGTGATAAGAGTTGGATTTGTGTGATTAAGTATTGTAAGGCTTTGTGCATTTTGTGTAAGACTTGTAGAGCTGAGTGCAAGTCCCTGTGAGAGACTGTAGAAGGCTTTGTGTTGTAAGGCAAGAAAGAAGGATCTAGCGAGTTGTACATATCTTTGGTCCTGTGCATAGTAAGGTTTGGAGGCTTTGTGTTGTAACCAATTGAAGACATTAATAAAGAAAAATACTTTGTGGACGTAGCCCCAGGGTGGGGGTGAACCACGGTAAATTTGTGTGTTGCTCTTTGTGCCTCGACTTGATGTGTTTGTCTCTTCCTTTTCTAAGTTCTTTGATGTGTTTATATAGATATATTTATGCTTTGTGTTGATGAGATATGAATGAATGTTAGCTCTGATATGTATGAATATTCTTAGTGTTGATCTACAAGATATGATCTGTTTACTGTTACTAAGTGTTGAAAGATCTTAGATCTAAGTAAATGTTGTGATGCTCTGTGCTATTTGCGAAGTATAATAAGATTAAATATTGATGAATATTAACTGCTAAGTGATCTGTTAAGTGTTAGAATCATAGGTCTGTGTCCCAGATAAGCTTGCAAACATATGATTCCTACAACCACCCCTACCTCTACCTCGGGTGAGACTTCATCTGCTTCGCAGGTGTTGCCGAAAGGGCTGGTATTTAGGGTTTTGTTGGTGCCCTGTTGTAGTGTTGAAACCTGGGTCTGCCCCTGTGCCAACACCTCCAAAGGTATTCTGAAACAACCCACCCTTTTCTTGACGAAACTCTCCACTCCCACTTAATTTCAATGAGATTGGCTCACACCCCCAATCTCAAAAACAACCACCTAAAACTTTTCTAAAAAACTCACTAAGTTTTCCTCCACAGGAGGTGCCAAAATAATTTTTTTAGTCTAGGTAGGATTTTGGGGATAGGCATCCAAATAAATCCCCATTATCTGGTTCTCACATCTTCAAACAATATAAGTTGTCAAATAGGGAACTTTAAATCCTCCAAGTCAAGTGTTCCTAACACCATAAGGCAGGGAGATACCCGTGAAGGGTTGAAGGCCGAGGTCCAAGTTATACAAAGTCTCTTGTTCATTAATTCCTCTCATCACCATTTGCACACATCCACCTTGCTAATCAAACATCATAGTGGACTGATAGAACCCCCGTCATTCTAGATGCTTGCTAAATCTCCCTCCTATTCCAAGGGGAGTTCCTAGTCTTGCCAACTCATCAACCATACTTCCCCACACCCCTGTGAGTGATACTGTATTAGGATCAGCTTTGCTTGGTTCCACTCTACTTGGGTCCACTTCCCAAGGTCAAGCATCCCCACACTCTCCTTTCCATGAAAGCGAGGGGCCAACTTCTTCTCAAGGGGGAAGTACAAACCCACCTAGTCCCCCTCAAGGGTCAGGTACACAAAACACTCACACTATGGCTGGAGCTAATCCTCCGCCACCACATAAGATGCCATACTTGGCTTCCCTCAACATGCCATATCTCACTAAACTCACTAATGATCCTATATTGCATAACCCCACATGGCCAACAATGCCTACCAAACTGCCTTTAGACATCCCCAAGTTTGAAGGAAAATCGGGAGACGGTCCCGCCAACCATATCATGACCTTTCACTTATGGTGCTCTTCAAACAACATCACAGATGATTCCATCCAATTGAGGTTATTTCAACGTACACTCACTGGCTCATCAGTTAAGTGGTATGTAGAAGAAAAATCAGGGTCCCATGTGACCTTTGAATCCTTGGCCAAAGCATTCTTGACCTTCTTTCAACTACCAATTCATCATGACAATGGCCTCAAACTACTATCGGAATTTAAACAAACCTCCTCCATGCACATCACTGACCACATTCACGAATGGCGTCGACGACGTAGTCTCTGCAAAGCTGAAGCTACTCCACAACAATGTCTCAATTGGTTCCTCAAATCACTTGTTTCCCTCCTTGCCAAATATGTGGCTGCCACCTTCCCCTAGTCTGAAGAAGAAGCCATTAGCAAGGCCCAACGGTTTGAATTCATTTACTCATAGTCAGGGTACTTGTATACAGTACTACCTGACACCCCGAGACCCATGCCATTCAGCTAGGATAAACTTGGGATGTCTCACTCAGTGGATGGATTGATTGGTACCACTACACACCACAATTCATATCCCCAACAACCACCAATGTATGGAACCCCTCAATATCCACCTGCATACGGTGGACCCCCTTATTATAATCCTCCCCCTTATCCACAACCATACCCCTTGAACTTTCCTCTGCCCACCAGCAGACCACCTCCAACACCCCTAATACGCCCCATAGCTCAACCTAATTTCGGTGCCCCCTCCACCTCTGCTTACACTTTACGCACTAGTGAAACCACCACGCCTTCTTATGCATCCTATGGATCATTGCCACAGCATAATCTGTACTTTCCATTTCCTTATCCCCCCCATCCTATTCCTTCACCAAAAGGACAACCAAATGTTGGAGTTAACTTTGTTCAACCATCTCCCGTTCAGCAATACAAAACTTTTGAACAAATGAATATGGCTAATCCATCCCATCAGTCGAAAAATGCCAGAAAGAAAGGGAAAAACTGAAACAATAATAATATCAGACCAGAAGGGGCCAACCAGAACCAGGGGAACCAAAACTCTCAAGGGGGAAATAAAAACAAACACCAAGGAAAGAACAAAAACAATATTCGGACAAACTTCCCTTGTGCCCTTTGCGGTGAGTATGGCCATTATACTCAACATTTCCCCCAAATCACAAACTTCAAATGAATGAAAGAATCTGATAATGGACCACATCCACCAGCCTCGCCTTCCCCCCAACAGGCCCCACAATAATATGTGCACCACCCACCCCCATCCGTGTTGCAAAACCCCATACCAAATAAAGGGGTGATGAACACCCAACAAGATATGCACCCTACCCCACCATAGGCAGGACCATATCACAACCCAGACACTTCGAAAGATCGAACTATCCTCCTCACTAGTGAGTAAGAGGTCCTTCTACAATTGTGCAGTTATCAATACAACGCACCCTTTGACCTGAATCCCACTACCTCAGAGGCCACCCTAGTCACAACTAGACCACTTTTGATGATTCTGTGCCCTAATACTGAGACACCTCTTCGCATCCCTCGCATCCCATTGCGAAGGAATGTCTATAACCCTCAAGCTAGGGAAGCCCACAATTATAGTTTAGTCGACGACTTGGCCCAATCCACTACTTCCATGTTAGTCTTAGAAGTTCTTCAAACCTATCCTACTCAATGAAAGTCATTACTTTCTGCTCTAGGGGCAGTCGACCCTGCCGATACTCAACTCATCAAATTTGATCTCGACAATGGAGAACCTCGTCTCCCCACTCTTGTCGATTTTCAAATATCGGTTAAAATTTGGAACATCCCCATTCACCGATGCATCATTGACGAAGGTGCATCCACATGCATCATGTCCAAAACCATTTGGCAGAAACTTGGCTCTCCAGAGATAATACCATCCGCTATTACTCTGAGGGCTTATGACGAATGACCCTCGTCTCCCGAGGGGCTCTTCCAAAATTTCCCTGCTGAACTTAGGGGCAAAACCATCCTTATAGACATGGAGGTGATCGATGCCCCACTCGACTATAAAATTTTGTTTGGTAGTAGCTACATGTATGCCATGAAGGAATTCACCTCTTTTGTGTTCTGAACCATGATGTTTCCCCATAATGGAAAGATCATTACCATTGATCAGGTATCACATTATGAGCCTAACCCTTCATCCAACATCAAAAATATCCTCTCGTTTGTCCACACTAATCCAGATGCCTATCCACTCATCAAGATGGGCCCAAATTTTTTTAAGGACACATCCTTTCTAGGGACATGCCACGGAGCACCACCACTCATCCATCCCTCAGCACAAGTATGTGTCATTTCCACCAAAGGAACAACAACTGAAGATATTCTCCCTCCCACTGAGGCCTCTTTTTCCCATGACATCCCATTAGTCACATAATATCTCCCTCAGGAATCTCCTGGAACTTGTTCAACTCTACCCATTCCTGATCTTCCCCTCCCCCATGGCCATATCCCAGTTTGGGAAACAATTCCCCAAGACATTACCCAAATTGATTTCTTTTACCCCCCACCAGGTGTGCAAGATTTCTAGGTATCCGCAACGCTCATCCTTCCTAACATGGTGTTAGAAATCCCAGTATGGTATCTACATCCACCTGAGATGGTCCCTCAACCATCCCTCCCTCCCCAAACAAAAGGAATCCCGATGTATATTCCCATACTTTCCCCCACCATCCCATCCACACCTCCACTCGTTATCACCCCTGCTATAGCTGGGGGCAGACGAAAAAAGAAGGAGACCACTGCTCCACTTCCCCCATGTGTCCAACCTCCTTGCACGCTGTGTGAGAAAGATGGACACACCACCAACAAGTGCCCATCTCTCCCTGAGTTACGTAATCTCATTCAACTCCCTCGAGCACCACCACCGCTCGTCACTTCCTCCAGTACTTCCGCTATCTCCCAAAACACAAGTAGAAAAGGACTGTGAACCAAATTCGCATGCACCATCTGTTCAGAATATGGCCATTACACACACCATTGTCCAGTGTTACCTTAGTTCCGGCAGACGCTAACAGCCGTACGCCAGAACTTTCAGCAAGAACCCACCCTAACACATGTCACCGACATCCATTATGTCATGACCTTATTCAATGAATGTATGTGATGTCCTTGTTCTCTATGCGAATCACTTGATCATTTCACATATCAATGTCCTATGATCATTTAATACATGCGTCACCAATTGACCCTTATTCAAAATCATACACCCCCTCCTCCAGCAGAACCAGTGAGTACCCTTACCCCATCACTTGATATGGTTCATATATTTTCACTAGAACCTGAGGCACTCCCTACTCCCCCATGGTTCCTAGATGATTTATATGAGGAGTTATCCCCAAATCCCCCCAATTCTCCAATTCATTTCCCCACATAAATTCTATGCCCGACTACCATTTTCAACCCACAATATCTCGATATTTGGTTTATGTCGAGCGAACCATCGCAACCTCCTTATGATACCCCCTCTACATTGTCACCACCAGACAACAACCCCACGATGACAGTCACCAAAGTCACTCTTTTCGATCCCCTATATTCTTGACAATTTCACTACGATGAAGACATCCTTGAGGAGTTAACTAAACCCGATTGTCCATGGGACGCGGTCCACCACTGAGTACTTTTTCCTTCACAGGAATTCGTCGGGCCTCCTAACCAAAATTCCATCTACGCAGTCGAAACCAAGTATTTTCTCCCAACGGGGCCTATAGATTGGTTCAATAACCCTATCACTTCCCCCAATGATTTTGAAGAAGGAAACATGGCCAATATTTCCCCCACCATCAAAATCGATATTTCCATCAAATATGGAGTCATAGAGGAAATTACCATTGGCACCGCATGCTCTCCTGAAGAAATCACCGCCTACAAATCTCTCTTCTAGGAATATCGGGACATCTTTGCCTGGTTCTACACAAATATTCCTGGCCTTGATCCCTCAATTGTCAAACATCATATCGACACCTGGCCTAATATCACACCTATCCATCAAAAACAATGTTCGTTACACCCATCCAAAGGAGCGGCCATCAAGGCCGAAATTGACAAATTATGCACTACAGGGTTCATCTACCCCATCGCATATATGTCATGGGTCTCCAACCCTGTTCTTGTAAAAAAAAAACAAGGCACTATCTGCATCTGTACGGACTTATGCGATATCAATCACGCATGTCCCAAAGACAACTTTCCAATGCCCTTTATCGACCAAATTATCGATCATTGCGTCGGTCACGAGGCTCTATCCTTCATGGATGGTTTCTCTGGCTACAACCAAATTCAAATTCACCCAGTTGATCAATACAAAACCGCATTCACTACCCCCTGGGGCACTTTTTCTTATCGTGTCATGCCTTTCGGCCTCAAGAATGTAGGAGCCACTTTCCAATGTGCCATGACATACATTTTTCATGATCTCTCTCAAATCATTGTCGCCTACTTGGATGATCTCACCGTTCGCTCCAAAAAATGCACTCAACATCTTAGTGATTTACAAATCATCTTCCAACGGTGTCGTTAGTACAACATCTGCTTGAATCCCCTCAAGTGTGTTTTCTACGTCACTGTTGGTCGCCTCCTTGGTTTTATCGTTTCCCTACGTGGCATTACAATTGACCCCCTCAAGGTCCAAGGCATCATGGAAAGTCCCCCACCATGGAATTTACACCAACTGTAGAGCCTACCAGGAAAAGCTAACTTTTTATGCTGCTTTGTCCCCAATTATGCCACTCAGGCACATGGTTTCCTTCGCCTCTTACATCATGATATCTCATTCCAATGGGACAAACATGCCCAAAACGCTTTTGATGATCTCAAAATGGCCCTCTCCAACGCCTTGTTGATTATTCCACCTGACTATAATTGTGAATACATCCTCTATATCTCGGCCTCAACCGTCTCAGTAGCAGGAGTTCTCATCCAACTAGGGGATGATGATCGTGAGAAAGTCATTTACTACATTAGTTAAAATATTTCAAGGATACCCATGAAATACAACCATGAAGAAAAACTGGCTCTTACAGTTGTCCTCACAGTCCATAAATTGTGCCATTACATCTTGCTTTGAAATACCAAAGTCATCATAGATTCCAACCCAATGCACTACTTGCTCAACCGCTGACAAATCAATGGAAAATTTTCCCGATGGATCGTCATCCTTCAGGAGTACGACCTCAAATTTTCAACACCCAAGATCAAGAAAGCCCTCATACTTGCCGAAATCATTACGACATTTCCCTTCGATACTTCCAGTACCCCCGTCAATATAGACTTCCCCGATGAACATCTCTTCTACATCCCCTCGGATGACCCATGGTACGATGATCTTCTCGTCTACCTCCAAACATAGAAATTTAGAAACCACCTTTCCTGAGATGATTGTCGACGCATTCGTCACCAAGCCCCCCGCTACCTACTTATCGGTGATATCTTATATCGATGCAGGGTCGACACTATACTCTGTTGATGTTTGACTATAGATGAGACCGATCGAGTCTTCAATGACTGCCATAGTGGCGCTTGCGGAGGCCACCTCTCAGGAATGTCCATCGCTCAAAAAATCATTAACGCCGTTTATTTTTGGCCTACATTGTTTCACGATTGCATCAATGATGTGAAGTGATATAACAACTGTCAGCTTTATGCCAACAAAGAACAAGCACCACCTTCTCTTCTACACCTGGTCATTACCACAGGCCCATTTTGCAAATGGAGCATCAACTTCATGACTTGAAACCCTCCATCCAGCAATGGACACAAATTCATCGTCGTTGCAGTAGATTACTTCACCAAGTGGGCCAAAGCCATGCCCACCTTCAACAACAGTGTTGAAACTGCAGCGCATTTTTTCTTTAACCACGTCATCTCCCGCTTTGGAGTACCACTCCAATTAGTCTTCGATCATGGGAAACACTTTGAGATCGATATTTTCGTCAAACTTTCATCCAATTTAGTTTTCTCCCACGAGTTCACCTCCCCATACTATCCTCAGTCCAAAGGACAGGTAGAGGTAGTCAACAAGGTCCTCAAAACCATGTTGCAATGCATGGTTAACAAACATAAAACCAATTGGCATCATATGTTGTTTCCTGCATTGTGGGCTTATCGCACATTAGTTAAAACTGGCACTGGTTTCACACCATTTCATCTAGTCATTGGCATCGAAGCTACTCTCCCCATTGAATGGAAAATTCCTACCTTATGCACCGCTATTGAGCTATCACCCGACACTGCTCCAATGGAGCAGCGATTGCTGAACTTAGAGTCACTAGATGAATATCGTTGATCTTCATTACAGAACAACGAGGTAGCTAAAAAAAGGTCAAAGTCCACCTTTGGTCGCCATGTCAACCTTCACTCATTCAATGAAGGTGACCTCATCCTTGCTTACAATTTCTCCCACGATACCCTTGGCCATGGAAAGTTCGAGTCATTATGGAATGGAAATTACATCATTCAACACTACCTCCCTAAAGGTGCATACATTTTGGCCTCCCCTGAAGGCCACCCTCTGAAAGAACCCATCAATGGGTTGTACTTAAAGAAATTTTACGCCTGAACGTAGCCATTCTACACTAGGATTTTTCCTTTCGTACACTTTTCTTAGAGTTTTTAATCTTCTTTTTCACACCCTGCTTCTAATTTACCATTTGTGTTATTGAAAGATGCCTCCTCCATCGGCCTACCATATCGGTTACACCGAAAGAGCCAATCATTGTACACATAATCTCGCTTCAACCACTTGGGATCTCTATTCCCCCTCATAGGAACTGCTCCACTCTAGCGACATATGTCTGGGCTCAGCAACCAACAACCAAGCCAAATACACCACCGTCATTGGTTTCCTCACTGAGTCTAGTCATCATCACATTCGTCACCTTAGCGTCTTACTAGATTCCCAACTGGTCATCCTCCAGCTCAACAATGTGTACCATGTCCACAATCCTTGCCTCTTTCGCAAATACCTACAAGTTAGACTCTTATCTCAACATTTTGATTCCATTACATTTACACATATTCCTAGACAATTTAATCAAATAGTAGATGACATGGATAACCTAGTGTTAGATTGGCATTTATCACATCAAGCTACTAGTACGCATACATCAAACATCAATAATCTATCACAACATCTAAATTAGACATCATCAACAAAACCATAAAACACATGTGAACATCAAAAAGATCCCAAAATGTATATCCATATATATATATATATATATATATATATATATATATATATATATATCGGTCAAATGTGCCATCAAAATGTTTACAAAAAATATATAGTACATCTGTAGGTCGGTGAACCACCTCGCCCCTCTAGATACAAAACTGGTGTCACCACATCAAGTAGGCTTGCAAGCCTATATAAATACCAAAAATACAAAGATACATACAAAGACACTCATGGTGCCTCTAGCACACCACCACCTGATCCTCTCTCGTGTGGAGGTCCCCCACCAGCTATCGGTCCCTCTGGACCCGGAGGCAACTGCCTAGTCATCGAAGCACCTACTACTACTACTCTCCGGACCATGGTCCACCACACCAATGGGACACCCACAGACTACTCCAGGACTCCCTCATCTTGAGTCTGTGACCACATTCCCTCAGGCACTCCCTGTAGCACCACCTCCAGATGACGATGAATGTCCTCGAACCCTCCCCTGGCCTCCACCAGAGGAGCATGTGAAGGCCCTGCCCATGGATCATCAAAATGATGCCTCTTTCCTACTCTCCCCTCCTCATTCGGTCTCGCAATACCCTCATCCCGTCGTTGTCTCTCCCCGGCTCGTGGCTCTCCCCATGGCGGTCTCACTGGTGCTTTGACCATCTCAACCTCCCAGCCACGTGGTCCCACATCTGCACACACAAAACACAAATGATAGCATCAACGTCCATCCACACATAAAACTATATATGTTATACTATCTAACTCTCAAAATCGTCAAAGCAAATACATCCACATACCTCTTCGATCGAACACCTCACCAGGGGGAAGCACCATCTCTGGGTCCTCCCGGAAGTCTATCCCACTATAAGGGTACTAGATAATAATTTATGGCATCTGAAGCCACACTCATGCAATCTTGGGCTTAAAATAGTGCCCCCCTCCCCACCACCGTGGTGAACCAAGATCTCCCCCCATCACCTCAGTCACGGTTCTCGCATCCCAGGTGCGCCCAAAAGCACTCTAGGGCGTAGCATTGGCACCTTCTCTAAGAACCACTCCACCAAGATAGACCCAACGGGGAACTCCCCTGAGTTTGCAGCATGGCACCTGTCAATATTCCCTACCATCTTGGCGTGCAGCATCAAGCCCCGGGCAAAATTCTCACCCGCCAGTGCCCTCTGCATCACCTTCAGCTGACCCCCACTGATCTGCTGAGTTGCAAGAGACCCATATACTCTCACTATCATCACTACCATGAAACGATGTGTAAGGGAATCCATCACCCTAATACTAACCACTGAACCTGACATGAATTCCTCCCCTAGACAGTACCTCTGGGCAAGGGTAACCAACTGCCCATCCCCCAGTATCACAGGATCCGTCGATAATAGAGTTCCCCGAAAAGGGAACCTAGTCAGAGAGTATATATCCTCCACCACAGTGAAGGCCAGATCCTCACCCCGCACAATGAATCAATGTCGATCTGGATCCCACATCCTAATGAGGAACTACAGTAAAAACTCAGGGGCCCATATCAGGGGGAACTCAAATAATTTCAACAAGCCACAAACTGCCAAAGTATCACGAACCGCTAGCTCCTCATTGTTCACTGCCTCCCTCAGGCGTGACCAATCCCTCTCCCTCTAGTGAACCAACATCATCCAAACTAGTCACCTGCATCCACATAGATAGTACTCGATCAACACACATCAACCATAAAAACATCTGCAAAATCTCCCAACCCCCACAAAAAAAAAAATTAAAAATCAAATCAAGTTTTTACACTTTTCATCTTTTCCTCCAAGGCATGGTTGTTTTTCCCCACATCCACACACATATGCGCACCTGTTTATCCCACAGTCGTGCACTCATGTGTTCCTGTCGGTAACACAGGGGTGCAAACATGCACCTCTGTCACATAAACAGCTACGCCTTAGGGCACGACTGTTGGTCAGATAGTTGTGTATGCATGCACACCTGTCAGGAACATAGTCACGTATGCATGTGTAGCTATGACTCACAAAGGCATGCACTCCATGCGTGCATGTTCTCCTCCCCTGTGCACCCCCTTGCGTGATTGTCCAAAATTCATCTGTGCACTCATGCATAGGCATCCCTTGATCGCCCACGCACTAGTGGGCCCACACTCACTAAAACCCCCTAAATGGCCCCCGTATAGCCCTGCCCAAAAAACAAACCCCTAAGTCCTATGCAGGAGGATACGACAGCTAACCTAAAACTCCTGGATCCTGGAATGGTTGTCTTGATCACCTAGAATCTTCAAATATCCTCTCAAATTGTTCGTCCACTCACTAAGACAACATGTACAAATTAGGTGGCATTGTGGGCCCTACAACTATATATAGTCCATTTTTCCAAACTTCCAAACTCAATTTTGGGAGCTCCGAACATTCGTTTTTCAATCCGTCTTTAGCCATGGGACCAGAATCCCCCCACCTACAAAATTATATTCCCTGGGCCACTTTCCACTCCCAGCCCCTGGGGAGATTTTTTTTTACCATACTCACACTCAGGTACGCATGCTCACATACACATCTTGTTGAATAACTGTTAAATTTTCTTTATCTTCAGATATTGTTCACGTTGGGTATTCGGTTTTCATGTGTGTTGGTACTTGGTCATCCTCCATCCATGCTACCCTTTCAGGTATATCATCGATACTGGCATGCAGTCACTCCCTATGAATATCATTTGCATCTCCGGTAACACACTTTGACACTTACCTATAGGGTCCATATGTCTGGCTTTGCAGTACCGTCACCTCCACTGCATTTTGGTACTATCACCTGGTATCACTCTTCCTCACATGAGTTGTCACATTCATAGTCCCCCTTGGCATTTTGACACTCATGCTTCTTTTACCCTTTAGAGATGGGAGTCCCGTTAGTTTTATGCATTTTTCAAGAGTCAACCCCATACTTCTTCTCCTCATTTTTCTAACTTACCCAATGGACTCCCAGGTTACCTCATCATGGTTCTATGTTGACTGCACTTCCGCAGTATCATTCACCACCCACTTCATCCACCATCAGTTTTCCCATCTATAGATTGTCCCCCATACATTTCCGTAATACATAAACCTGCCTATGGGGCCCCCATCCTCCACTTATGTTTCCAAGCACTTTCCACCATCATCAGGACAAGCCATCTTACACTGGGGCACCCATTTCTGTATCTGCACAAACATCCCGATGTTAAGAACCAAATATCAATATAGCATAGAAAAACCTCATAAAAAGTACTCAATGCCTTGAAAAAGAGATAATTTTAGATAATAAGCCTCTTCGAGGGGGAAACATCCTTTTACCCCACTTAAATGTTCAAGTACAAGATGATTCAAAATGAAAATGTCTCCTTGGTATATATAGGAGACTAGGAGGTATAATTACAACTAAT
>ML777106.1:461668-535804 GCA_009831015.1 Picea engelmannii | reverse complement strand
TTAAACCATCCATCTTAGTATCCAACATAGCTTCCATTGAATCCATCTTATTTTGTAGTTCATTTATGTCCCTACGCATTTCTTCACCTTCATCAAGAGTCCAAGTAGGATTTTCTGGAGGCTTATTTGGTGTAGAAGTTCCCCTTTTTGGTGGCATGTTGGCCAACTATCAGTTTTGAACCTTGATTTTCGGGTGGTTCGGCTAGAAAATATTTCTTCTGTTGTATCTCCAAAAGTTCGGCCCTTTTGGGTATGAAACTTTCTTTTATGTATTTCTCTGATATTTCTTCTCTACAATGCCACAGGTCTGATCAAAATTGGATGTGCCAAGTGGAATTTATGGTAACTTCCCCACAACTTGCCGATTTTTGGCCTTAAGAGATCTCACTTGTATAGCGTTCCCCGCACAAAATAATTGATATAAAATTCTAAAACTCACACCAAAAATACTAAAGACTGTCCACTATCCAATGAAACTAGTCCCCCTCAATTTGGATACTCTAGGAATAATTTATGATTGTTTTACCTGGAACACCTTCTTGATACTAGTCAATAGGACTAGTCAGATACCCTATCTTACACAGGGTGTATCTAAAAATTTAAGATGACCTAGAATCTAGAATTATTACCATAGATACCTTACTAATTTTTGTAAATATCCTCCAAAGTTCAGGGTCTGAAACGTTACAGAAAATTTTCTATAGCGAAAATTCCACAATGACTCAGTTCATGATGATTCCAGAACCCTATCTTGTACAGGCTATATCTCCAAAAGTATAAGGCCTTAGGAGCTTAATTTTGAGCCCAACATACCTTTATCCGTCTACTAAATATCCTCCAATCCGTTCCTTTTGAAACATTGTAGAAAAAAATTTATAGTGAAAATTCCAAGGTATCTCTGATGTAGCAGTGAAACCCCAAGACCTTGAGCTCTGATACCATATGTTAAGAACCAAATATCAATATAGCATAGAAAAACCTCATAAAAAGTACTCAACACCTTGAAAAAGAGATAATTTCAGATAATAAGCCTCTTCAAGAGGGCAACCTCCTTTTACCCCACTTAAATGTTCAAGTACAAGATGATTCAAAATGGAAATGTCTCCTTGGTATATATAGGAGACTAAGAGGTATAATTGCAACCAATGGCCTAAAGCCGACATAAATAAAATAACAGTACTAATATAATATGCCCCAATTAAGGGGTAATGAGCCAATATTAGGGCTTAACACCTGAACCATTCTTTATTCTTTCAGCAATTGTACAAAACCCCTTTTCCCGCATTTACATAGCTTTTTGTTGCCACCTTTAGCGACCTTCCTTTTTTTTTTCTTTTGGAAACACAACCCTTGTCACCCTTGGTTGGGGAATTTTATCACTTCCTCTCACCAATGAAATTATCCATCAAACCTGAGTATCGTATATTCCATACACCTTTTTGATCTCTGTGTTTGTCCATTTTTGTCACGCCTCTGGCACAACTTACCCTCGTCTAGTCGTCCCCCTAACACTAGAGCCAGTTTTATGGTTGTTGCCACTTTACACATCTCCCCAACCAAGGGAAGTCTTAAGTCTTACCACATCTTGACTTTGTCCATGTACCTCATCATTTTCTTCTCTCCTCCAGTGGATTTCAAGAATCCCTCTTCTTCTTGGAGTCACGTCTCTCTTTCTGTTGACATCAACATAGTTTCCAGAAGGGAGACAATATATTGACTCTCATTACTGTTACAATGAGGAGTCTCGGATGGCACATGGAAAACCACCATTGTTCTCTATTGTCATTGACCCCCCTAACATTTGACTTCAACAACTATTTCATGTTACGGTGGGTCTTACTTTGTGCCTATTGCAGTTGTTTTATCTTAGCCAAAGACCTATGGAAATTGATAGACTATCAATGTTTGCACGTTATCGACACTTCTCACATGTGTCCTTATCCTTTTTTCAGAGTTTTGTTCACCATCAGAATTGTCCTTAGCCATTATCAAACTGCCCCCGAGGGCACTGCAATCATCTACACCAACACACATCTTCAGTTACTATATCACACATTTTTTGAGTTACACGACATGAGCATGGGGCATGCCCGCCTTGTTTGTACACAATTTTCTTTTTACACACCTTGGGAAAGGTTTGGATATTACAGGTTCCCCTCTCCTTCCAATGGATCACTCTTGACAATCCCCACAATTATCTTTCTTACAAAGGTACTCTCAGTAGAAGAAACATTGATGAATTTCGATTATACGTATGCTCCTAACCTCATCCATCAGGGGGTATCTGCTATCACCGGAACTTCGTTCACAAATGGTTACAGGAATCATGCATCTTCAAGACACATATTAGTTCACCCATGGACCAAAAATGCATTTCCAAAAGGCCCAAAACTATACAATCAACAATAAAATCAGCATGCACTAAGACTACATAGGGAGTGCGCACACATGTGCCATTCAGAAATGCAAGAAAAAGCGCACATGCGCACAATGCCCGACTGTGGACGCAAAAAACCGTGCATCCCTCAAAATGATGCCTTTATGATATTGGTCAGCCTCCCACCAACTTCTGGTTAATATTCCAAGTTGATTTGACACCCAAATCTTGGTTGAATCCGGCTGGGTGGCTGGTCAAAGACCTAAGGGTGCCCTAAATGGTCCCTTGTTCACACTAAAAGTTGGTTGAATAATGCCTCAAAGTTATGCTATAAAAAGAAGCCATGGGTGCACTACATTTTCAAGGAATTCATTTGTATTGTTATACTGTTGATATTCTCTTGGAGGATCCTCTTTCCTCATCAAGAGTATGCTAGCACCATTGCACTTAGCCATTCATATCACCTCTAGAATGAATTTGCTTTGGATTCTCTTCACCATTTAATTCTAGTTCCTCATTTGTAAGAAGAGCTTAATATTTGGGGGTCCAAGAGCCCTCCCTTAGAGGAAGAGGGGACCCAAAGTCTCCCTTTCTCTTCATTGTTTTCTTTCCAGTAATTCAATCCTTTCCATTGGTGGCATGAGTCTTGTTTGTTCCTTGTTCTTATGTTCTTATGCACTATAGTTTAATTGTTTTTATCATTCTTTGTTTATCTTTTATGCTTTATCTTTCTAACCCTTTCCTTTATTGTTGTCTTGCCTAGCTACCCAAATGGGCTTGTAAGCATCTCTATTTTTCCCATTTAGGGGACAAAAGAGGTGCAACACCAATGATGCTTCCATGTATTCCTGCAAACTTTGAATTTTCCTTTGCCACTATCTTCAATTTCTGGTTGTAATCAAGCAGAGTGATCAGTTTGTGATTTATCACTAACAATCCAGGAATCCCTTTCTTGTGTAGCACCTCAAACTTACTGAAGAACCTCTGCACACCTATGTTCATAAACTGAGAATTTTCTTCCAGCTCCAACATGGGGCTTTTCTTGGTCAAAACCTTCTTGATTTCCAGGATGGTTTCAGTTCTATCCTCAATCTCCAACTCTTCTAACTCCAGTTTATTTTTAGTGTTTATAAACTTGATGAGCTTTACAGCCTCTGTTGGATTTTCTCCTAATTCTTTTTTGATAATTTCAATGGCTCCTATATCTTTTTGGATTAATTCATGCTGCTAAAAAGTGATCTGAATAGAGGGCCAAATCTCTGTCATGGATCTGTTGATATCTGTCCATATGTTTTCCTTAGCTTGGGATAAGGTGTTTTCCACGGTTGTTTCTTTCCCCAATTGTTGCAGTTGTTGGATTAGCTTTTGAGACTTGTGCATTTCTTCCTGATGAGAAGCATGGAACATTGCTTTTAGTTCCTGTAATGTCTTTACCTCCTCCTATAATTTTTTAATTTCTTCCCCTTGTATGGACATATCCTCCATAGATTTCACTAGTTTATTAGAGGCATTTGAAATTTGTACTGGGATTGTTGTCGGGATTGTTGTTGATGTAGACACTTATGTTTTTCTTATCCCTATGAGAGGCACTTCACTTAGTGGAATCATGGCCAACTACACATTCTTCTCTTTTTCTATGATCAACTTTTCCATCTCTGCTTCCATTTCCCTTATTTGTGCATTTTGTTTCGTGATCAATTTTAACATCTCCTCTTTTTGGATTTTTATCTTAGCCACTTCTTTAGTTTGTGAATATTCTATGGCTGGAAGCTTCAGTTTTTTTCTTAGTGATTCTATATCAGTATTCTTTTTCTTTATCAATTCCTCTGTTGCTTTGACATTTGTTGGATCATATCCAATCTTGAGAACTAGCTCTTCTAATGATTTTATCTTAGTATATTTGGCCAAAGAGGAGATATTTTCAAGCTTGAATTAGGACTAGATATTATTTAGGGATACCTAGAATTTAGAAGAGGTCATTCAGGTATTTTTTATAGTTGAAAATATTATCTCTCTTGTCTATCTATGCATATCCATATGGTCCACGGAATGGACATATTTTATTTCAAACTCAAAAAAAGTCTTCTCGTAGTCTGTTGTTGTCTTTGGATGGGGAACATGTTCCTGTAAGAATGAAATTTTCATTCTTCCCTTCTCTATGTCAAAAGATGACAACAATATATTCCGAGCATTAGAGGTCCGCTTCCAGAATTGAGTGTAAGTCATGTTGTTGAGAAGCTCATTCCTTTTCCTGATTTCCTTATATTTATCAAAAATATTTGACTTCTTTTGTACATGAACTGATTCAGCTGTCAGAGTTGTGTCTGGATTTCTTTGAGATGCTAGTGATGATGGAGAACCTACAAACAAACTGTCTTACTGGGTTGAAGAATGTGGTCCCTCCAAAACTATGTTTGTTACACATTATTTTGGTCACCCTAATGATGATTCTACAAGCATGTGTTCAGGTTCTCAAAAGGATATTTTACATGAGGAAAATGACTGATTTCTTCCTCTACAAGGCATGTTTTTAGAATGATTCCATAGGCTGACAGTAGTACATAGTGTGGAAATATCTAATTTCCGTAGGCTTCTCTATTCCTAACTCGTAGGGTTTTCGCAGGCTACTATATAGGCAGGGTGCAGTGGCATTTGAAAGCTAAAAGAAGAAAGAAGTTCACAAAGTTTCTAGAAGGGTAATCTTCTAGAATGTGAGGTGGTGTCCATATGATTGTTATCCTAATGTCTTATCTGATTTGGTGGGATCATCCTCATCTCTTTAACCACTTTTCCTTCTCCTATATAATGATAGGTTTCTCATGGAAAAGGTTAAGCAAGATTGAGCAAAGAATTGCTGAAAGAATAGGCTAAAGACTATGTAAAGGATCTTGTTGCAACTGATGCTTGAGGTCTCCACTTGTCCATCAAGATTTTGTGGACCATCTTCATACAAATTAGGATCAAGTTTATGTGTGTTTTGGAAAAAAGGACCACTAAAAGGGAAATTGCGACATCAAGGCAGTTTGGTTGTATTTTCCACTTTTACTTAATATAATACAGTGACATGTTTCTTTCCCATAAAATCATTAGCATTTTATTACACGACGTCTTGATCACATGTTTAAGTTTTCATTGAATCTATTATTGTTTCTTTCACTTTGGTTGGTTTGTGTCATTGCAGATATGATCTCACAAGAGAACCGGAGTGAAGCAGACACAACAAAGATATAAGGAAGCAATATCTAAAGGTATGTCATCCATTCCTTCTTTGGTAGTAAATTCAATGATAGTAACTTAGGGAAAGCGTCATGTCCTATATTGTTTTGTTCTAGATCTAGGTGGATATAGGGAGATTAGTTTATGTCTGCATTCACCAATTTATTCAATAAAAAAATTGGTTGGCCCCAGTGCGCGCCTACTGACCCAAAATTCAACTCAAAAAACCATTTTAAACCAATAAAAATGAAATTTAATCCAATGAAAAGAAAGGGGACTAAGAGATTACCGTTTTGACAGAATTCGTTCCTTGAATGTTCACCCGTGCCTCCCACAATCGACAGCCGAAGTCTGAGGTAAAAACATGGTTTCTAGGGAAGTTTTGGGCAAAATCAAAATGAAATAGTAAAAAGAGTTTTTACTCCTATTTATTTCACTTTTTACTTTTTCTATTAATATTTTATATTATTTAAATGTATTTTATCCAAAACCTAAAGGTATAATGGTCTCGTGAGTATTTTGTTTTCTCGCAGATGGAGGAACTAGGATCCCGAACATTGAAATATGGATATTTTTCGTGATTTGTTTTTATATTCTTCACATGTACAAGTACTTTTTAGGGTTTTTCAGAAAAAACCTCGAGCTAAGTCTTTGTTCGTTCTCGTGCTCGAAAATCAATGAGAATGCAACCGAGTATACTTTTGTCATCTTTTTGTACTTGTCATGGTAACACGCAAATAAAAACCCATGGAGTATACTTCGAGCTATTTTCATGCTCCATAAAAATGAAAAGATTGTCGAGTGACCTTGTTCTTTTCATGCTCGTAAAAGTATTTGAAGAAAATGTTTGATGGGCAATATTTTATCGCTTTTTCGGTCCCATAGAACTACTTTACGAAAAAGGAACTGGGAGAGTTCTCTTTAAGCATTTTTTCAGACTCTCAAAACATGAAAAACCCTCGAGTTTTATATCTTTGGACTCGTTAAACAAACATCGAAAGACCCATACTGGATCGAACCACTCCCTCTTAGGTGTTGTTAAACATACTCTGAGGGACTCGTCTGAAGGATGAGCTTACATCAACAAGAATATGTTATCCTCCTCAAGCTTGGGTAAAAATAAAGAGGTACTCGCTAGAAATGGTGGGGGGAAAAAATTGGGAAAGAAACGTGTCTTTGTATTTGTGCTAGTGGTAGTAATAGTCACTCTTGAACATGAAACCCCCCTTCATCATTTGAATTAGGGTTGGGAAATCCATTTGTCTCTCGTCTGACTTTCTGCAAGTTCATATCTTGGGTCAGCTTTGAGTCAATGTTTCCAAGGCCATTGTCATGTCATTCATATGTTCAAGAGAAGTCCTAACAAACCCTGTTTCGAGTCGGCCATATGCAATTGTCAATTCCTACCATGTCGGCCTTCCCCATGTCAGTTTCAAATCATTTTCATACTTTGATCCATCCTAAAATATACTAATTATTTCATTTCATTGTTGGGGGATACATCAAGGACCTCCTATGACGAGTCTTTTCCTGTTGACTTCAACTCGTCATCTGAGAATTAGACTTAGAAATCATTTAGTACCTTAGAGCCTGCATGCCTCAATGGCAGGTTTCTTCACTTTTGACAGTGGATTCACATCATTGGTCCATGATCGAAAGATTCCATCGAGTGTTTGACTTCAGATCATTTATTCACATTCGTTGGATTGTACTAGGGTACCTTGGGATTCATTGACATCAATGGTGATTTCCCTCGCACTTGTTAACGTTTTTCATCAATGACTGGTAATCAAGTGGTTTCTACCATGTTCGACTTCAACACTTGTAATTGCATGGCTAGATTTGTACTTATGGACGACAGGATTGAATACCTTGGATCTCATCATTTTGGTCCAGGTTGCGATGGAGTATTTATGATTTGTATTGACACATAGATCCACTTTGTATGTCTCATGGATATGTCCGGATTTCAAGTTTGTCAACACATATATCCACAATGTATTCTTGGTGGCTATGTATCATCTTGATGACATGGATCCAAAGTGTATGATTGGTGGCCATGAATTACATTTATGACTTAAATAATTTGTAGTCTGAGCATGGGAATGCCTACCTTAGAAATGGTATGATATTGTGAAAATGCTTGATTGTTTGCAGGTTTCCTATTGGTGCGCTCATTATTTATGACACACACTGTTATCGGACTAATCGGTAGGTGCGGACACTAACTGATCTCCCTAGATCCACCTAGATCTAGAACAAAACACACCAGAACATGACGCTTTCCTTAAGTTTTAAATATTGAATTTACTAACTAAAGAGGGATGATTGACATACCGTTTAAATGTCTCTTCCTCTCTCCATCACCATCCTATCTCCGTTCCAACGCTCATACAATGATGATCGTGCAAAATAACACAACCAACCAAAGTGATAGTAATAGCATAA
The DNA here is from genome assembly GCA_009831015.1 of Picea engelmannii. Classification (NCBI taxonomy): domain Eukaryota; kingdom Viridiplantae; phylum Streptophyta; class Pinopsida; order Pinales; family Pinaceae; genus Picea; species Picea engelmannii. The sequence continues at coordinate 527,763 of ML777106.1, read as the reverse complement.
ACTCAATATAAACCTATGTATGTGATCAAGGAATCATACAATAAAACACAACAAGCTTTATAGGAAAGAATCATATTATTGTATTATATTAAATGTGAAAGAGAGATTACAACCATGGCCTTGATGTCGTAAGGTCCCTTCCAACTGTCCTTCGTTCCCCACACACTTTCACTCCAAGAATTCTGAGAGCACATATCTAATAATATTCACAATCTATCTTGACAAAGTGGCTCATCTAGCCAAGCTAAAAATCTCCAAAGCTCAATCCAATCCAAGCTAATCCCAAAAGCTCCAAAGCTAACCAAATCTAACTTTCTCCATGAGAAATCCTCTCCTTTTATAAGTTGAATAGGATAAGGTGAGGAGGTTAAGATGATCCCACTAAATCATGAAAGCGAGTAAGATCCAAACCATTCGGATGCCACCTCACCATAGAAGTTTCTCCTTCTAGAAGATTTGAGAAAATGCTTGTTTTTCCCACATGTAGGCATTCTCGCACCCTACCTATAGTGAAACCTGTGAACATCTCGCACCCTAGCTATGGTGCAACCTGCGAGAATCAGGCATTCTCACACCCTGCCTATATAGCAACCTGTGAACTTCCTTTTTTACAGGGTTTTTACAAGGGAAAATGCAACTTCTTTTCTCAGGAAAAGTTCTTCTCCCTTCTCTCTTCAAGAAATCAGGCCACTGACCCCTCTGAAGGAAATAGATAGGTTTACATCATTAACAGTCATAGGGATGACATAAATAATGTGTAACACACACATGCATTTTTACAAAGTATTTCGATTGTCACGAGTTCTAGCCTCATACTTTGGGGGGAATTTTGGTACACATTATTTTGGTCATCCTGATGATGATTCTACAAGCATGTGTTCAAGATCTCAAAATGATCTTTTACATGAGGAAAATGATTGATTTCTTCCTCCACAAGGCATGTTTTTATAATGATGCCGTAGGCTTACAGTAGTACGTAGTGAGGAAATCCCTAATTTTCGTAGGCTACTCTATTTCTAGCTCACGGGGTTTCTGCAAGTTGCTATATAGGCAAGGTGCAGTGGCATTTGAAAGCTAAAAGAAGAAATAAGTTCACGAAGTTTCTAGAAGGGGAATCTTTTAGAATGTGAGGTGGCATCTGTATGATTGTGATCCTACTAACTTCTCTGATTTGGTGGGATCATCCTGATCTCTTTAACCACTTCTCCTTCTCTTATATAATGATAGGTTTCTCATGGAAAAGGTTAAGTAATATTGAGCAAAGAATTGTTGAAATAATAGGCTGAAGCCTGTGTGAAAGATCCTGTTCCAACTGATGCTTGAGGTCTCCCTTTGTCCATCAAGATTTTTTGGACCATATTCATACAAATTTGGAGCAAGTGCATGTGTGTGTTGGAACAAAGGACCACTGAAAGGGAACTTGCGACATCAATGCAGTTTGGTTGTATTTTCAACTTTTACTTAATATAATACGATGACATGTTTATTTCCCATAAAATCATTAGCATTTTATTACATGACTCCTTGATCACATGTTTAAGTTTTCATTGAATCTATTATTGTTGCTTTCACTTTGGTTGCTTTGTGTCATTGTAGATCTGATCTCACAAGAGCAATGGAGCGATGGAGGGACAAGAAATATATAAGGAAGCGATATCTAAAGGTATCTCATTCATTCCTTCTTTGGTAGTAAATTCAATGATAGTAACTTAGGGAAAGCGTCATGTCTTGTCTTGTTTTGTTCTAGATCCAGGTGGATCTAGGGAGATTAGTTTAGGTTTGCATTCACCAATTTATCTAATAACAATGTTGGACTGCATTTCTCCCTCCAAAAAATCTTTCGTGTGACTGGTTTTAGGCCTCTTTTTGTATACCTGAAAATATTCAGTTGATACCTATGTGACTGAAGGTGAAACTTCCTTCCTTGATATTTTCTCTGCTTTATTTTGAGGTGTAGTAGTCTGTGAAGTCGTTATAGAGATAGGTCGCTCCTCTAGTTCTTTCAATGTGTTTTCTTCCCATTTATCCTGGTTCATATACCTTTCAACCTCTGGCCTTTGTGTGTGCACATAGGGAGTGGTCTTTTGTTTGATCCTGAGTTCATAAATGGTGCCAAATGGATCATATGACCAAGTGAAGCTCAAGGGAAAATTCATTTGTTTCAAAAGGTTTTCTTCTTCTTCTCTTGCTGCTCTATTGTTGCAAATGAAAGGCCTAATCTGAGCTTTGATACTGAATTGGGATTTCTTCTTGGCTGCCAAAAAATGAATTTCATCTGAATTAATCATTTGCCTTATATACTCCAATGCAAAAATCCTCATTGGGAGGTATTTAGGAAATTTGTGTGGTGGCAGCTCACATCCATACACCCTGATCTTTGTGTAGTTATCATATAAATATAAGTCACCTGTCTTGGCCTAATTAGATAGGTGCAACACCTTTTGAATTTCTTCATTAATCTTGGGTTTTGTGTCTCTGTTCAGCAAAAAAATGGCAAGGTGGATGGATTGGTCAATGAAATCCTTGGAACTATACTATGTTGAGTTATTCCTCACCAATGAGGTCCATAATATGAGTGACTATGGGATTCCTTGCTCATTTAACTTCTGAAGTGCAAAAGGAAACATGTCTGCTTTATAAAATAAGAACATATAAACCAATATTGACGAATATTTGAACATTCCTTCAGTTGAAAACTTAAGGAATTGATCATGAATGCTATTAGCCAGGAATTGAATGAATTTGAACTTCATTGTAACATTTTCTTCTGTACAAAATATGGACAGAAAATCCATAATAGTTTCATCTACCCATTCATCAAAATAGTAACCTAACATATGTGATATGATGGATATGATCTGGTTTGCTTTGACTGTAAAAATGGAAGAAGGGTTTGGTGGATTCTTCTTGGGTAATTGTGCATCTTCAGGGAGGAATATTTTAAAGATCTAGGCTCTCTTGGGAAAAGGTAGTTTCTGGTACAGGCCATTTAGGGCTTCGATGGAGAACATAGAGGTTGAGTCATTTCTAGGGATTTGTAACATGTGGTCAATTGTTTTTGAGGTAATTTTGAACATTATTTCTCCAATGGGGGAGGCAATGGCTCTTTGTCCTAGAAAATAATTGGCTTGGTAGATGAGGAAAAATTCTGAGAAATGATAAGTCTGAGGGAACATATACAATGGAAAATTGGACTCTTAGAGTCCAACTTCATCGCTTTGGTCGAGGAAAATCTCTTTCAGCCAAGATTGCAATTCGAAGAAATCAAATTCGCACTTTGGATCTGTAACCTTGTAGTCTCTGTCTACCAGAGGGATGTGGTCTAGGTTGATGGGATGGGGAATCATTGGGTTCTTAGATGTGTCAGTAGGATTTATCTTGGGAGCCATATTTGATAGAATTAATAGTAAAATATGGTGATACTGTATTTACCAGAAAAAGACTCTCCTATTGACAGTGAAATATGGCGGTAGCAGTTTTATATCTTAGCTTGGCATGGTCTTCATGGTGTCTTACTCGAAAAATAGTGTAACAAGATGAGAACGGGGGTTTTAATATGCACAATGCTATCTATTGTGGTGCGGGACCATTATGGGACAAGTAATGGTCACGGGGAGGGGTTTTATTTGCTAACTGGTATAAAGTGTGGGATAGGTGGCATGTAGGGAGAGGGTAGCGATAGCGGGGAGATTAAGCGGTATCGGGATTTGGTTTGGTGGATTTTGGGGGGGGGGGGGGNGGGTGAGAAACATCGAGGAAACTCCACATTAAGTGGGACCATGATGGGTAAAACTACTTTTTGTACCCCTCTCCACCAATAAAGGTAGGTAGGTCCGGGTGGGGGTGGGGAGAAAGTGATTGAGGGTCATTGATCGGGAATAGATTTGATGTCGCTAATGGATATTTGCGCAAATATTAAGCGCTACAAAACAAAATGTCTTTTAAACTTCCGAATTTGGATAAAATGATGTGCCATAAAGCCAAAGTTATCTTTTCTTTAAACCTTTACATTATAATTTATTTTTCTATGCTAAACTAAGCTATTTTCAACACTTTAGGGTGCATTTTAATGTGTAAACCCTTTCAAATTTCTTTGAAAAGAAAACTTAGCTACCCTATCTTCTAACCTATGCATCTAACTCCTTAATCCAGCTTAAATTGTTGGATTAATTTATTCCTCTACCTAACTACTTTGGCCAATATTAAACAACTTGGACAAATTTATTCTCTAACCTAACAAAAACAATTTAAAATATTTGATCATGATTAGACTATATGATTCAAACTTATTTTTCTTCTGATGGGGTTTTCTTGTTTTTTCTCTCTTTTTTTTATTTTATTTTTTATTTTATTTTCTTTTCCTTTTCTTTTCTTTTCTTTCATACCATCTTTTAATATTTTAATATTTTTTATCTTTTTATTTTTCTTTTGGAAATCATTTGCAGAATGAAATATTATTTACAGCATAAGATCACCGAAGGAGAAAAATTCAATCACCATATGATACTATGAAATATAGGACTATAACACCATCCACAACAGGGACAAAAAGGAAGGGCACAGGGACAGAACCCGCAGGGGGGCGCAAAAGAAGGCCAAAGACCATAGAGAGACCATATTTTATATATTAACTAATGATGATATGGATAGAATTGGATACTAGGTACATGATGCCACAGAACAAATATTGGAGGAAGCAACAAGGAAGCAAGAAGGGCAACAGAAGAAAGTGCAGGATTAGCTGGTAGCACTCCAGTAGATGTTGGAAGCAACAAACATCATGAAAAAGAAGAGGATCAAGGAAGGACCATCCATGGTGCCAAGGAGAGAAGAAGAAAGTGTGAAACAATCCCTAGCATAGCTAAAAATAGGGAATGGAACCTTACATATTGAGACAAATGTGTTGGATTTTCCAATGGGCGAGTTACAGAAGAAGGTAAATGCACTGGGCCATCTTAATATAGTTGTATCAAGGCTTCCCATGAAAATACTATAGGAATTGCAAGAAACATTGTTGCAAGAAATGAAGAATAGAGAAGAGGAAGCACACATAGAATTGGAAAGAATAAGGGACGACATAAACCAATTATAGGAGAAGTATGACATGACACTTCAACAAAAGAGGGAAGTTGAAGGAAGAGTAGAAGAATTTCTGAAGAATAAGGACGAGGTTGAGGAGAGGGACAACAAAGCATTAAAGGATGAGGATGAAGTTGAATCCAAAGCACATAAAACCCAAGCAACAGTCCAAAATATATATAAGGAAATTACAGAAGTCCCTATAGTAGTAGAAGCTACTATGGAGGAGAAAGTGTTGAAAATTGAGGATGTCATTAAAGGAGTTTGTGAGCAGATTGAGGACTTGAAATTACAGAGCATAATAGGAATTCCATCGGAGGTACATGAAGGTGGGGAGAGAATGGAAATGATAGTAGTTTCCAATATTAAGAAAGTAGAATGATAATGCACCAAGCTATATGAGTAGAGAACACAGATATGGACCGAGTTTGTAGAAGACCCAGAGATGAAGGCAGTGGAAGCATGCTTAAGAGAAACACAAGAAAGAGCACATAAATATTCACATAAGATAACAACACCTCCACCAGTAGAGTGGATGACAACCATTTTATTGTAGAGGTATTCATACATGGAGGTCGATAATATGAGGTATCAACAAAATATCCTTCAACAGATACTAGGACCACTATAGGAAGAAGCGATGAAGGTAATTGGAGAGTTGGCCATTGTGCAGGTTAAGGCAAATTAGGTAGTGATTGAAGCAAAGGAAAAAATTACAAACTTGACCACACATGGGGCAGAGGATATAGTAGAAACAGATGCCAAAATCATCAAAGAGGTGGAGGTAGAAAAGGTTTCTTCTCAAAACTTCATTTCGACATGGAAGAGTAGGAAACAAGCCTGAGCGGATCGAGACAATACAAAAGTGAGTGTTGGGGGCCTGTTGGACAAGAATCTTTGAAAACAATTTTGCATTTTTTATATAGTTTTGGGGAAAAATCCTAAGTATAGGAAAAGTGCACAGAAGAAGAAGGAAATCTAGGGAGCGTACATCTAAGGCGCATCTAGGAGGACAGTGTGCAGAGGTAGGAAAGTGCACATAAGGAAGACAACATGCATAATAAATCCAACAATGGATAAATAAAGAAAGAAAGAGAATAAATCATGACAAAAGGGTGACAACTCAACATTCCATAAATAGAAGAACAACATAAAAGAAGCATGAAAAAACAATTAGCTAAGGGAAGTATGCATTGTAATGGGGTATTTTTGGGATGAACAAATTAGGGTTTTTATCCCTAGATTGTTGTATAAATATGTAATAGGTTAGGGGAATAGGGGTTACCTATGTAGTTGGTTTGACTATGTTCCTCACTATTCCTCTCTCGAGTTATGGTTTGAGGTTAGGTTCCTCCATAGGATGGGGTTCTAGAATTCTTGAATGTAACAGTATATTGATGAGAAGAATCAATAAAGGAATGCCAAAGAGATGATATTGAATCTTGTGTTTTTTGTCTTTTATATGTTTTCTTATGAATTATGACTAAATGCATCGTAGATAGATTTGTCTTATGGTTAAACATGTTGAAATATTAATAACAGTTACAACAATGAAATATATATGAATATGGAATATCATGATAGTATGAAGTTGAATCACTAAGTAGTTAATAAAGAACAAGGGCATAATATCGGGCACAAAAACTATAAATAAGAATGAACATGATAGCCACCTCCCATTCCCTCAATACTGCAGAAGCTTGGCTCTCACAGTACCAATAGATACCTCAGGCGAGAATTCATTTTCACAAGCAGGTGATGTCGAAAGGGATGATTTTTGGTGGGTTTTGTTGGTTAAAGATAACGCAAACCTAGGATCTCACAACTTGCGCATAGCACCAACAACACCAATTGTCTTCGTGTGTTTAATGAACGATATTTTCATAGAATACTTAGATAATTTTTTCATTGTATTTTTGGATGGTATACTTATTTAATTAAAGTCTGAAGAAGAACATGAGCAACACTCGAGGATGGTGTTGCAAGTATTGAGAGAATATCAGTTGTATGGAAAGTTGAGCAAGTGCTCATTCTACCATAGGCAGATTCATTACTTGGGTCATATCATTTCAAAGGAAGGGATAACAATGGACCCAGAGAAGATAAAATCCATTGAAGGATGGCCAACACCAAGGAATGTCACAAAGGTGAGATATTTTATGGGACTTGCATGGTAATACATAAGGTTTATTGAAGGCTTCTCAAAGATTGCACATGATCATATCTTTGCAAAAGAAAGGTGTGAGATTTGAATGGATTGTTGATTGTGAAGGAATAATCCAACACTTGAATTATTTATTAACAAGTGATCCAATATTAAGAATTGTTGATCCGGATGAATACTTCATTGGACGCACATATTCTTGTAAGGAAGGGCTTAGGGGAGTCCTTAGTCAGAATGGGCATATGGTATGCTACGAATCAAGGAAATTAAAAGAGCATGAAATGCATTATGCTACTCATGATTTAGAATTGGCAGCCATAGTGCATGCTTTGAAAATGTGGAGGCACTACCTCATGGGAAGAATATTTGAGTTGAGGATAGACCACATTGGTTTGAAATATTTTTTTGCGCAACTAACTTTAAATGCTATGAAAAGATTATGGTTATAATTTCTCAGTGAATATGACTTTGATATAAAGAATATAAAGGGTAAAGAGAAAAAGGTGACTAATCCACTCAGTAGGAGAGTGCCTGAGGTGCATTCTACAACTATTAGCATGTACACATCAGATTTAAGAGACAAAATTTTAGTGGCTACAAAATTAGATCAACACTATGTGGAAATAAAGACAAAGCTACAAGAAGGTATTTTGCAGCAGAAAATTGAAGATTTTGAGTTAAAAGATGATGAAATCCTTATGTACAGGGGCATAGTTTATGTACCATATTCTCAAAAGTTGAAAAATCTATTATTAAAAAAATGTTCCATGTTCCTTATGTTGGGCACCCAGGCTACCAAAAGACAATTGTAGTTGTCAAGAAACAATACTATTAGCCAGGTATGAAGAAAGAAGTTGTTAATTGTATTTTCAAGTGTTTGAAATGTCAGAAAGTAAAGCCTAAGAAATTACACCCAACTGGTTTTCTACAACCATTACCCATTCCTAAGTGGAAATGGGAAGTTGTCACAATGGATTTTATCATGAAGCCTCCAAAAACTACCAAGAAGCATGATTATATCATGGTACTAATAGACAATCTTAATAAAGCTTCCCACTTTATTCTAGTAAAACATGAGCACAAGGAAACTAACATTGCTAACATTTATATGAAGGAAATTGCTATATTGCATGGTGTACCTAAGACAATTGTTTCTAAAAAAAATCCCAATTTTACATCAAACTTTTGGAAGGGATTATTTGAAGGATTTGGAACAAATATGAAATTTAGCATAGTTTATCATCCAGAGTTAGATGGAAAAATAGAGAGAGTAAACCAAGTGATATAGGATATGCTAAGAATGTATGAGACTAATAAACCATCAAAATAGTAAGATTATTTTCATTTGGTTGAGTTTGCATATAAAAATGGGTATCAAACATCTCTAAAGATGAGCCTATTTGGGGAACCTTATGCTAGAAAGTGAAACACACCAGTGAGTTGGGAAAACCCATCAGATAGAGCAGTGGTTGGGCCATATTTTCTAAGGGAAATGGAAGATAAAATGGTGACAATAAAACATAACTTAAAGGTTTTCCAAGATAGGAAGAAAATTTATGCCGATAAATGCAAAACTCACAGAGTATTTAGAGTGGGTGACCATGTGTTTTTGAAAGTGAAATCTAGGAAGAGTTCACTTAAGTTGGGAAATTTTTCAAAGATGGAAACATGTTATTGTGAGCTGTTTGAAATGCCAGAGAGAATTGGTCCTATCACATACATGCTTACACTTCCTACATCCATATGCATTCATAATCTGTTTCATGTACCTTTTCTTAAAATGTGTGTGTCTGATTCTAATCATGTAATTGATTGGAATGTGATTCAGGTGGAGAAAGAAGGTGACTTCTGAGTTCAACTAGTGTGCATATTGGATCGGAAATTCAAGATCCTCTAGAATCAAGCAATAGTATTGGTAAAGGTCCAATGGACCTGTTATGGTCTTGATAATGCAACTTGGGAGCATGAGGATGTTATGCACACAAAGTACCCATATATTTTTCAATACTTTTGAATTATGATTATACATAATGCACTGAGGACAATGCATAACTAGGGGGGGGGGGGAAGTAATACCTTATCCTAAACCCCAGTTGTAAATTTAAATTTAAACGTACATATAGGTCGGTGAGTTGTCAACACTAAGTTTTGGGTTATGTTTTTGTGCGCGTTCACAAAAGGTGGAGTGCACACCCATTTCATAGTTTGCGCACACATGAGGCAGTGCACGAGGATTGTCTTGAAGTGTGAATCGGACTAGGATTTGTAACCAGGATATTTTGGGACTAGAGAGCCTTTGTATATAAATATTTTGAGGATGGAGCACATGTGTGGTTTAATGCGACAAAGTGTTGATTTTTTCATGCGCACCAAGGGAGAGTGTGTGCCCATTTAATAGTTTTTTGCGCACCTGAATAAGTGCATTGTGAGGATAAAAGGCCAGCGCACCTATCTTTGTAAAAATTTAATGACACTTGAATAATCAATGAAAACATATCATTGCACGCAGACCAATCAGAAAAAAATAGACGGAGGGGTTAAACTCCACTAGAAAAGGAAATAGGGACTAAGAGTTAGGAAGAGGGAATATTTTAATAATATTTCCAAAAACACAATTTATGTGATATATATTTATCCTAAGTTCTCGAGGGATGGGAATGAGTCACCAAGTGGAGTGAAGCTAGTTCTTAAGGTGACAATTGTCTAGTTTTAGTCATGCAAATATATTGTTGGGCCTTAGTGTATTTTGGGGGGATTCACTCATTCATTCATCATGAAAACAAACTTTCCTTTGTTGAGCATATGTATCTTGTTGTAACTTTCTTCTATCACATAACCCTGTACTTGGGAAGTAATGTGTGCTATGGAAGAGGTGGTTTTTCATGCCCGTGTGCTATTGAAGAGGAAATTTGTCAGGACCTTCTGATAATGAATAAGTGGGTTGGCATGTCTGTAAACATTCACTCCGGGTGAGAGAACTGCTGGGAATTTCTTTCCAAGGTGCCTAGTTGCAACTACAAGGCTCTGAGACTTCTTTCTCAACATGTTGTTGAAGCCCTGGAAGGGAAGTGGGGTAGTCGAAGGAATATTGAGAAGAGAAAGGGCACACTTCCTAGGGTGGGAAATGAATGTGGGGAATGAGGGACTGTAGTCTATTTCTTGGGGTTAACACCTTTGTTTTAGTGTTTTGACTGTTTATAGACCTTATCTTGGCTTAGGAATCCTTTTCCTTGGTGGATTTTAAGCCCCAGTGTGTGGGTGACCTGCTGATGAGTTTTTTTGAGTGGCATAGTCTATGGTTGGGAGGAAATTCTGAGGTCTATGCACAATTGGTGGATAAAAAAAGATAAGTGTCTTCTTATTGTATTATTCCTTGAGTAATGTGAATTTACATGTTAAATATATTATGTATTACAATTGTATATATATTTGTGTGTGGATTATATATGTTATAGAACTGCATGTTTGTTTCATATGCAGGGCATGTCCCATGACAATTTATATGTGTTTATATATTGTTTAACATGTGAATGCTTATGTTATTTCTAGTTTTGGAATTGGTACATAATTATGATTAGTTTTTCATGTATTGTTAGTTATGCATAACTATTGCAAATGTAGAGCATGGTAGTTATTAAGTGTTTCATGTTAGATAATTCCATGGCAACAATCATCGGATTCTAAGGCAAGGCTTGAATCATCATGTGCACAGGGAAATCATTACATGCATGCAAATGATTACGTTCACGGCTTAGGAATGGTTGCATTCATAGTTGTATCATGAGTTCATTATGTTGTTATAGTCACTATATGTTAAGTAACTTCAATAGTAATCATATGGGTTCTAGCATGAAGCTAGAAATGTCGTGTGTGGTGATGGATAGTTGACACGAACAAATTAGTGACAGTTGATTGCACAGAATTACTAAGACAATTTTTTTGTGCATGATACAAGACATGTTTGTGCACACTAGGAAAATGTAGCTATGAGTAGCACCAGGCTAGTTGTATGCATTGTTGGTTTCAATGAGTTTCTTCCACAAAAGAAATAATTGATATCATGTCTTTATTTAGCGAGTTACGGTAGTGGAGACTTCACAATGTGGTAATGGGACTCAACTAGGAGGTTGAATACATTACAAAATGGTATTAGAGTTCAAAATGTTTATGTGGCATGGCCAAGAGAAGCATTGGGGACGTTACAAAGAAATTAATAATTGAAAATTGTTATGATATGTTAACAATTTGTTTGTCTGCATGGAAATTGAGAAATTCGAAAGAAGAATGGCCTTGGATATGGAAATGTTGTAAGACATGAGGAAGGATGATATCTATAGCTGCAAGAGCCAAACATAATGAGAAAAAAACTCATGTTTGGGAAACTTTGTTTTCTTTTATAAAATATATTTGAAAATTATAATTGAAATTTTTATGATGATGTACCATGTTGACTACATGCATATGATGCATATAGGATGATTTCCACATGTTACGAATCACTAGTGGAATTCTAGCAGCTATTTGGAATTCATCTAAATAAGAAAACCTTGTAAAATGATGGATCTCCTGAGGAATTGTATAATAATGAAAGGGATGCATGAGCTTATAGGGTGAGTAAAACATGAAGAAGCAATTTGTTAGGATTGTAGAAGAACCAGGTTCTCAGGATTGAAGAGTGAACTCCCATGTGGGAGTTGCATTGTCAAAGAACCAAGTTTTTAGGCCTGAAGAGTGAACTCGTATATGGGAGTTGTAGTGTTGAAGAACCAGATTGTCAGGCTTGAAGAGTGAACTCCTTTGTGAGTTTCATTACAACAACAAGGTTGTTGCTAGTTATTTTTCTTGGTATTTTTCCTAGAAACAAGTTCCCTTGAGTTCCCAATAGTGATATTCCTGGTTACATTTGCTATAGAGGACCTGATAAATGAATGGTGCATCTCGATGAACTGAGGATGGTTAAGGGGGCATATTTCTTGGGTCATCCATGATAAAAGAATGGTACATTCTGATGGAATCATAGAAGTAAAGGGGATACATTCCTTTGGTTGGGAAGGTTGGTGGAGATCGAGATAGTTGTAGGAGAATGCCATTGGTTTATCAATCTATGTTTTGGGGCTAGAGAGCCTATGTATTTATGTTTTTATGGGTCAGAGACCCTATGTATTTATGGTTTTTGGGGCTGGAGTGCCTCTTTATTTATATTCAGGACGAAATTCCTATGTGATATTAGGTTGGTGATCCTATATGTTTATTAAAGGCCAGAGATCCTAGCATTGTAATTATATGAACAATGTGTGGTTTTGTGCACTAAGGACAGTGGAAAAATAATGGGGATGGGAATGTAACATCCTCGTTTTTAATCCCCACAAATTGTAATGTAATGTATAAATGTGAATTAGGATGGTGAGTCGATAATATTTGGGAAAAGATCCCATATTAATTAATACAGTCAAGGGATGAATTGTATATTATTAACATTTAAATGATTAATAAAAGTAGTAATCATTGGCTTGAATATGAGAGGGATGAAAACAATGGGGTTTCTATGATTACACAAGATATAGAGGTTCGAGGGGGAATTATTTATGGGTATTAATCCAATCCACATTCCTGAAATTATTATCATTGTGTAGAACTTTTATTTTGTTGTTGAGTGCTTGTTGGGCAGGAAGTTTTGGGGATAGAATAGTGAGAAGAGACGAGGTACAGGGAAAATGCGTAGGAAGGGAGAAGGAAGAATAAGATAAAGAATACCAAGAATATCAAGAATATTAAGAAAGAAGAGAGATGAAAGAGGAGAAGAAGGGGGACAAGAAATAACAACTAGCATAAAATCTGGGAAAACCAGCCGAGCATGAGTTGTATCCAACTATAATGAGTTGGAACCAGTTGAGCATGAGTTCTAGCCAACTCACAATGAGGATCCAAAAGGCCATTATAATAATGTATAAATATGTAAAGGGTGATCCGAGGCCGAAGGAAATAGAGACAGATATAGATACATAGATAGAGAGTCAAAGAGAGAAAGGAAAAGGTAGAGAGAAAGAGAGTTTCTGAGTAAAAATCATTGTAAAGAAGTTACAATTGTGAGGATAATTGTATATTGAACATTAATTATAGCGTAGAGTGAAATTAATATGCTTGAATACAATAAAGAATCCAACCTTTTGTGGATGTATCCTGAAGTTGGGTGAACCATGGTAACCCTGTGTATAAATGTATGCTTAGATGTGTTGATTCAAGGATTCAATGAGAATGTATGGTTATATTTGTTGTTGTTGATGATATAGTAGTGAGAAGTAACCATGGTTTTCATGTTTAACACCTAAATGGTATGGATATATGAATGTGTGTATGTACAATTAAGTAAATATATGTATGACGGAGCGAGTTTCCAATCTTTCCTTCGCCACTGCAAAATCTTGGTTCTTGCAGTACCCATAAAGATACCTTGGGTGAGACTTCTCCTAGATGTAGGTGATGTCAAAAGGGTCGGTTTTTATAGGTTTTTGTTGGAACAAGTAACTTGAACCCAAGGTCTTGAACCTACTTGCATGTGCGCCACCAAATGGTTTTGTTTCTGGGACCCATAATCTAGAAGTGAGGGAATGTTTTGGAGACCAATGAGGAAGGATATAACCGAATGGTTAGAGAAAAAAGAAAAAGAATTTTCCCAGAAGGAGAATAAAAACCCTCGACTAAAGAATAAACAATGTTTGCAAAGGTATGTGTACACGGACTTGCATGAGATCGGTTTTGGTGAATTCCCAAACATTTTAGAATAATGGTTGGAAATATTTGTGGAAAAATACTGGTAGACATAGACTAGTTGCGCCAAAGAGCTAGATGTCTGAACTAGTGAAACAAGTGGACTCAGTAGACAAAAATACATCCCGCATAGTGTAATTTTTGTTGGATAGTATATTGGGAGGCTACATAACAGAATTTTCCATAGAATGTACCCAGGATTAAAATGTCGTAGAAATATAATTCTTTAAGGAGGCACGAGGAAGATTCATAAAGTCATTAGCTACCTAGATAAAAATGATGCTATGTGAAAAGGAAGTTATGATGGTGGAGTCGAATAGCTAAAAAAAATTTCACACATAGAGGGACTAGGGTCATTGACCAGGAGATGACTTGAGGGTAAGAGAAATGGACAAAGCAAGGAAAGACTGAGAATGTAGGAGAAAGAGGAAGGGATATGAGAAGGAGAAAACAAATTTGGAGTTTTTCACAGTGGGATAAAGTAAAAGAAGTTGAGAACTCCAGCTGGAGAGAGAGAGTAGCGCAGTGAGTACCTAGAACATCGTGCAGATATTTGTATCATAGAAGTACAAAAGACAGAGGGAGAATAAGAAGAAGATATCCAGTTCATTCCAGTGATAGAAGAACCAGTAAGTCCTTCTCGATTCAAGTCCTAGGTCAAAATAACAACCTCATGTGCGTCACCTGAATCTGAGACAAATTTCAAAGACCTCTCAAAAGCACTTGTAATCAGTAGAGGAAGTCAGAGAAACAGTAACCAGAGAAATAGTAGCAGTAAATTTAATTAGAATGAAGCAATATCAAAAGGAAGAGGTCTTACACCCAACAACATGGCAGGAATAGATAACACACTAATATTACTGGAGTTCAAAGGAATTGGATCTGAAGATCCAGAACAACCTTTGTTCGTATGTCAAACCATTTGGACAACAAAGAATGTCCACAATGATGGTGCAAAGATCACACAGTTGGCATCAAACTTTAGAGGAAGTGACCTAGTTTGGTACATGAAGCTCTAAAGCACCACACCTATAGGTCAAACAAGGAAATTATCAGAGATCACAAAGGTATTATTAAAATAATTCAAGAAACCAAAGTCTAAGTCGTAGTACATTATCGAGCTCAAGGAGATCAAGCATGTACAAACTAAGTTAGTATGGGATTTCAATCAAAGATTCAAAGATGTGATGGGTAGATTAACATTCCAAATACCTGATCAACAAAATAGAGAGTGGTTTATTGTAGTCTTATTACCTCACATTAATAGTACTTTAATACAAAGAAAGGATACTTCGTAGTCTGAGGTGTTGGATATTTCTATGAAATTGGAAGCCTCTTTGATCGAAGACAACATTGGAATAGTGCATATTCGAAACCAACTAGCTACATTAATAATTTAGTTGGCATAAATCATGAATGGGAAAGAGAAACAAGAACAAGTATGGTGCACCAAGTGTACAACTGAAGGTCACCATAAAGACGAATGCCCAACCTTTACGTAGTACATAGCAGCTGGAGCACCAAACTCACTACTGTGAGATATGAAATAAATGGGGACATAACCCCTATGAGTGACAGTTATTATAGAAATATCAAAGTACCCCAAGAAGATTATTCTTTATCTTTTGCAAATCAATGGGACATGAAGACAAGGATTTTTGTGCATTCGATCTGATGAGGGAGCGCACAATAGATATGTACATAATTCAAGAGGAGAATTTTGTGACAAAAGGGGGAGGCCAATATAATAATCAAAGATTATTTAATCAAGGAAACCGAGAAGGATTCGGTAGGGGTCGAGGAAGATCAAACTTTGAGAGAGGAGGAAGAGGCCCCATAATATGATACAACTATAACCAACAATGAAACCTAGTGTGGGATTTCCAAAATCCCTACATGAAATGCACTTATTTCCGGGCATTAGAACATGGGAGAGAGGATTGTCCATAATTGTTGGCAAAATGGCAAGCCAGAGGAAATCAAAACTAGAACTCGAACATTCAAAATATATCAGCCTAGATACAGGACGAAGGACATAAAATAGCAGTCATTACATGTGGAGGAACCAAAACAGGGAAAAATGCATCCCGTGAAAGGAAACAGGTTGAGAATGGGTAAAGAAATCAGTAGTATCCATGCCAACATTAGATCCACAAGATGAAAAATAGACCTATGAAAGGACGAGGGAGGAATTGTTACCACAAGAGTATGAAACGTCAACATATTTTGCACCACATATGGTATAGAGGCCTCCCACTGATGACCACACCATGACCAAAGGATCGTTGGAGAAGGTAACTACCTTAGGAAAGCTTTTGAAGATCTTCCTAGAGTTGGTTGAATATGAAAAGGAATTGCATACATTATGCTCTATGATTGATCATTTTGCTTAAGGAAAGGCATTCCCTACTGAAAATAAAGTAGTGAACAAAATAATGTGCAAGAAAAGAACCAATGGAGAGTTTAGGTTCAGTGTGCACATTGGGGAATATGACATAGACAATGTGATCTTAGACTTGGGGTCCAATGTGAATGTGTTACCTAAGAAGACATGGGAAATGATGGGGAAATCCATGTTATTTTGGTCACCCATTCAATTGATATTAGGTAACCATTATAATATAGTACCTATTGGCATATTAACAAGAATACTTGTGAATATAGATGGAGAGCGCAGTGTCACATATTTTGAATTTATCGAGATTGTGGAAGATATCCATCCATACCGAGTGTTAATGGGACTAGAATGGGCCATCGATAACCAATCCATTATCCATATGCAAAGGAGAGAGATGATATTTGAAGTAGGAGAACTGAAATTTACTACACTATTAGACCCAAAAGAAGGAAGGAGGTACATAGAACAACGAAGGGAGATGAAATTGAAAACATGTATAACATAATTGTGAGGATGGATGACTATGTGAACCCCATTACAAATGATGTGTTAAGTTGGAGAAGAATCAGTTCATGTACATCATACTCAGAAGTAGGTCTAGAAAATTGGTTGCAGAGGATGTGTGAAGTCTCAACACGGTGATGTGCATGCATGACCAAATCAGTATGTTAGATTGTAATAGAAATATGCAACCCACCTAAGTATGACAGTTTGAAATACATAAAAAAATATTTACAGACATTCGAGGCACAAGTACCGAAACAACAGAGGCTACTAGCACTAGACATTGTAATGAAATCCACCCCATCCAGATGATGGGTGACACACAAAGAAAACATAGAAGATTGGCAACAATGTAGACGACTAATACAAGAAAGATTCAATACTCATGTGGGAGACATGACACAAAAGTATACCTAGGAAGGAAACCCAACAGATCATGTTGCACAATGTGAAAAATCATGGAACTCAGTAACAAGGAAAGAATGGACACATAGGTTCATACATACCCTTGACACTATCCCAAGGAGATGGTACCTAGAATTGGAAATGCGTAGAGATACAACATACTAGGATTACATAACTCAAATATTCTAGGTATCATTCACCTTTAAGAATGAGTCACCCCTAATAAGTACAACGCTATAGCATATTAAACAAAAAATTATCACTGAAGAAGAATCAATGGAAGTAATATATGTATGCGACACACATAACACCTCTATGACAATTCACGATTTATTGGAATGTTACAATGTGACACAGGAGGATTAGGATGGAGAAGATCCTCACAATATACAAGTACCATAAATAGAGGGGGAACGAATAGTAGAGGGCCCAGAGCTGGAATCCACAACATATGCACAATCAGTCAAGAAACAAAAAGTTAATATTGGGACAAATAAAATCCCTAAGTTTGCATAGATAGTAGATTACTAGGATGAGGAAACTATAGAAAATATAGCATATTTATTGTGCAAATACCAAGACCTATTCCCAAATACATTCTTAGAGATGAAAGGGATAGTGGGAAAGATAGGGGAGATGAAAATCCCACTGAAACTAGATGTTAAACCAGTGAAATAGAGGCCCTACAGAATGAACCCAAGATACAAAGAAAAAGTAAAGGAGGAAATTGACCACATGCTAAAGGAAAGAGTCATCAAACCAGTGGAAGAATCGGAATGAATAATTCCCATGGTAGTGTAGGAAAATAAAATAGGGGATATAAGAATTTGTGTCAACTTGAGGAAATTGAATGAGGCATGCCTACATGATCCATTCCCAACGCCATTTACATATGAAGTACTGGAAAATGTAGGCAGACAAGAAGCCTATTCGTTCACAGATGGTTTCTTAGGATACCATTAGATAAAAATTGTGCAGGAAGATAGACACAAGACCACATTAACGACACAATGGGGAATCGTTCAATACACAATGATATTCTTTGGATTAAAGAACATACCTAGAATATTTTCAAGATTATTTTTCGTAGTGTTAAAGGAGTTTATTCATAAGTTTCTCAAAGTCTACTTGGATGACTGGACTTTATTTAGCCTATTACAGGATCCTGTTGAATTGCTAAGACTGATGTTGGATAAGTGTAGACAACATCAGACATCCTTAAAATTAAAGAAGTTTATTTTTTTGTGCATCGTTTGGAATATTATTGGGACATGTGGTATGAAAATAAGGTTTAATAGTGGATCCTGCAAAGATTGCAGTTATTTTGGACTTAAAACCACCCACATCAGTCAAACAGTTGTGCAAAGCATTAGGTCACATAAGGTATTACAGGAAATTTATCAAAGGTACACACATATTACAACACCAATGGAAAAATTATTGAAAAATACGCGAAGTTATAGAGGAATGATGACTACCAGAAAGGACTCGCCACACTAAAAAAAAAGTTAGTAACTGCACCGATATTATTTTCCCAGACTAGAAGAAGGAATTTCATGTGCATGTGGATGCCTCATCAATAACATTGGGCACGATCTTTTCACTTCTAGGAGAAGGAGACATATATCATCCAATCACATTTGCAAGAAGGAAACTATCAACAGTGGAAAAAAACTATAACATAATAGAACATGAGGGCTTGGCTATGGTTTATGCACTACTTAAGTTCAGACACTACTTACTAGGTTCACACTTTAATATGTACATAGATCATTATGTGCTGAGATATCTGGTCAACAAGCCAATGTTGGGGGGAAGGATTTGCAGATGGATCCTATTTTTCCAGGAATACGACTTCGAAGTAGTAGTAAAACCAAGTAAACTCAATGCAGGACCAAATCATTTATCACGCATACTCTCGGGAGAAGAGGTAGGAAACCTGGATGATAGCTTGCTAGTTGCACAATTATTTTTAGTTAATATGGTGGGTGATTATTTTACAAATAAATGAAATGATAGAGATTAAGAAAAATCCAAGAGAATCAGTCTGGGAGGTGGACCAGAAGTTCAAAAGACTAAAAGGTAAGTTGAAGTTCCCTATTACCGATATGCAACATAGACATTTGTTTTTAAATTCTTTATTTCCACACTTGAGGCAAAAAAAGTTCCAAAGTCAGGTTGAGGCCTTGGAAGAAGCCTTTTAGTTAGAGAAAAATTAGTATAATCAGATAGATCCAGTTGTGGAAGAGTTGAGAGGAGATATGAATAACCTAACATTTCAGTTAAACCATAATAAGGGAAATGAAAAGAGGGAATACATTTGGTGCACATTATGTAGAACAAAGGGTCATCATAAGAATGAGTGTCCATCATTTGTGTAGTATATAGGAGTAGGTATGCCAAATACGTTATCTTCAGGAGGACCATGGTGTGATATATGAAAAACACATGGACATGATCCTTATCATTTTCCCATGATGTAGAAGTATCAAACAATACTAAAGACTACATTCTATAATTTTTTCAAGTTAGTTGGACATGAAGACAAGGACTGTAGAACCTTGGAGGGAGATAATGAAGGAAAGGACATCAAATGCATATAGGGTGTAGGCTGAATTAATGAAATCGCAACTTGTGCAATAGCCACATTCTAACAATGCACAACAACCACAATATAACAATGCACAACAGTTTGGATCACCACTACAGTATAACAATGTGCAACATTTTGGAGCACCACCTCAATATAACATCACGTAGCAATGTGCAACACCACCAAAGTAAAATAATGTGTATCCATAGTATAATCAGGGACCAAAATATAATACGCAGAGATAATCAAGGTAGTAGAGGAGGAGGTCACGAAGGAAGAGGATTTGGAGGAGGTAAAGGACCAGTAATGTGTCACAACTATCAGAAACCTGGAAACTATGAAAGATATTGTCCACAACCACATGTGACATGTATGTATTGGTGCATAGCAGACCATGAGACAAAAGATTGTCTGACATTGTCGACAAAGATACAAGACAAGAGAAACCAAAATAACCAGAATGTTCAATGGATTACTGTAGAAAATAGAGAAGAAGGTGGGAATAAGATCAAAATAGTTACTAGAGGTGGAGCCAAGACAAGAAAAGATGCAGCAAAAAAGGATCAAGATCAGTACTAGTGGTTCAGGAAGAATACAATGCCTGAACAAAAGTTTGATACATGCAAAGAGAAGGAGACATTCAAAGAGGCTAGATCAAAGATTTTAAAGGAAAATATTGCTTCTACTTCGGGAACAAAGACAGTAGATGATACACTAGTGTATGACATGCCTCACTTATTTCATCAAACCAACAAAGAGAATCTTGTAGAAAAGGTTAGTAATTTAAGAAAAAAATTGGTATATTTTGTAAAGCTATTGAATGATAATTCATCTTTGCATGTGTTACAAAATCTGTTAGAAAACTACAATTTTGGGGAAGAAGGGGTAACGAAAATTAATCAGGTCCAGAAGAAGAGAAGAACGAGTAAGTAATTTAGGTTGAATGCAAACATTGGATATTTCAATATGGGTGACATAATGTTGGACTTAGGGTCTGAAGTAAATGTTTTGTCGAAGAAGACATGGGAAGGCATGGGAGAACCCACATTGGGGTTCTCACCTATTCAATTGAATCTATAAAATCATCATAGAGTGGTTCCAATTGGTAG
The DNA here is from genome assembly GCA_009831015.1 of Picea engelmannii. NCBI lineage: Eukaryota > Viridiplantae > Streptophyta > Pinopsida > Pinales > Pinaceae > Picea > Picea engelmannii. Next base: position 506,743 of record ML777106.1, on the reverse strand, counting down.
ATTGAATGGGATACTAGTAGATATAGATGGTGTGTGCACCATGGAATACATTGAAGTGATTGATATAGTAGATAACACTTCACCATATCCAACATTGTTGGGTCTAGATTGGACTTTTGATAACCAGACTATTATTAAATTGAAGACTAGGAAAATGATATTTGAATCAAGGGAGTACACATTTATTACGCCATTGGATCCCTCAAAAGGAGGAAGGTATGTGGAACCTGGGACGGAATTTTTTATTACAGAAGACATAAATCAACTATATAGAACTATCGCGCGTGAAGAGGATTACATAAATCCAACTGTAGATGGAATGTTGATTTGGAGGAGTATTAGTTCTTGTGCATCAAACTTTGACACGTGACTAGAAAGATGGAAGTAGTGATTACATGAATGATATTCTAGAATATGTGTTAGAATGATGTGCGCACTAAGGTGAATTGGTTCAGAGGTAAGAGAACCTCCTACTTTTTATGGTTTGAATGACTTAGAAGAATTTTTAATGAAGTTTGAATTAGAATTAGTAGAAAATCAAATATCACTAGTATTAGATATCGCTTTGAAAGCTACACCTTCCCATTGGTGGGGTACACATAAAAATAATATCAACAAATGGTATCAATGTAAGAGGTTACTAAGCATTAGATTCGATGTAGAGAAAAAGCATAGATTTGAGGAGAAGTATGATGGAATTGGACAACCATGAGAACATGTATAAAGATGTATAATTCAATGGAGATTAATACCACCAAAATAATTTCCACATCATTTTATTCACACATTAGAATGAATTCCAAAGAACTAGTACACATAACAAGAACAACGCATGGAAACTTCAAATAGGGAAGAAATGCAGCAGAATTTTGTGATTACATTTTCCTTTGAGAATGAAATTCCATAGATAGATACACCACTTATGGTGGTAAGAGATAGGATTTTTGAAGAACCTGAAGTGGAAATTGTCACAACATATCAGACTAGACAGACAATTTGATAGCTACTACATTGTTATCATGTCACAGAAGAAGAAGACCCAGCAGAAGAAAACTCATGCAATATCCATATCCAGGAAGTTGAAGGGGAAAGAGAGGTACAAGGTTAAAAGTTAGATTCAGAAGATTATACTACACCACTGAATATAAATAAGGTAAATATTGGAACTATAGAAAACCCAAATATTGCAAGCATTGGAGATTATTGGGATAATCAGACAATAGAAAGAATCACAAAGTTACTGCACGAGTACAATGATTTGTTTCCAGAGACATTATGAGATATGAATGGATTAGAAGGATAACTTGGAGCGATGAATATCCCTTTGAAACCATATTTTATACCTATAATACATAGACCTTATAGGTTGAATCCAGTGTACAAGCCGAAAGTGAAGGCATAAATTGACAAGATGTTAGAGGTTGGTGTCATAGAACTTGTGGAAGAATCAGAATGGATCAGCCCTATGGTGGTGTAGGAAAATAAGAAAGGGGGAATCAAGATATGTGTATATTTGAGAAAATTGAATGATTCTTTCCTGCATGATCCTTTTCCTATCGCATTCATAGATGAATTATTGGAGAATGTAGGAGGCCAAGAAGCTTATTCATTTACAGATGGGTTTTTAGGATATCATCATATCATGATAGCACTAGAATATATAAACAAGACAACATTTACTAAAGAATTGGGATCATTCCAATATAAAGTTATTCTATTTGGGTTGAAGAATACACCTACAATTTTTTCAAGGGTACTAACAGCTTTTAAGGATTTCATACATAAGCTTTTGGAAGTTTACTTGGATGATTGGACATTGTTTAGTTTATTGAAGAATCATGTTGAAGTGATAAGATTGATGTTAGATAGGTGTAGGAAGTGTAAGATTTCATTGAATGTTAAGAAATTTATTTTCAGCACACCTTTTGGGATATTTTTATGGCATGTGCTGTGTAAACAAGGTCTATTGGTTGATCCTGCTAAAATTGTTGTCATAGTTAACTTACCACCACCTAAGTCAGTGTTCTAGTTGAAGAGTACACTTGGTCATACAGGGTATTACCGGAATTTTATAATGGTATATGTACATATTAATGTGCCAATATATAAATTGTTGGAAAAGGACACCAAGTATCAATGGAATGATGAATTCCAACAGAGTTTGGATATTTTGAAGGAGAAGATGGTGACAATGCCAATTTTAGTGTTTCCAGATTGGGACAAGGAATTTCATGTGCATGTGGATGCATATGAAATAACATTAAGAGAAATATTGACATATCCAGGAGAAGGTGATATAGATTACCCTATAGCCTTTGTAAGAAAAAAATTGTCAGATTCAGAACAAAACTACAATACAACAAAAAGAGAGGGATTGGCTATGGCATATGCACTGCAGAAATTCAAACATTATTTGTTAGGGAAACATTTCAATATGTTTATAGATCATTCTTCTCTTAGATATGTATTCAATAAGCCAGTTTTGGGGGGAAGAATATGCAAATGGATACTTTTTTTCTTGGATTTTGACTTTGAATTTGTGGTGAAGCCCAGAAGATTGAATGTAGGGCCAGATGATCTGTCAAGAATAACCAATGGAGAGGAACCAAGCAGCTTGTAGGATAAATTCTCGGATGGACAATTGTTTTTAGTATAGATAGCTAATGAGTATTTTGCTGACATTATTGAGTTTTTGAGTACAAGATTTTCTCCAAAGGAATTTAATACTGCACAGAAGAAACATTTGGTGGTTAGAGATGTAGACTATCAATTGATTAGAGGGAATTTGTATAAACTTAGTGCAGAAAATTTTTTGAGGAGATGTGTTATGGAGCATGAAAGGCCTATCATTTTAGCAGAAGCACATGAGGGAATTGATGGAGGAAACTATGAAGGGAAAGATGCTTCATAGAAGGTATTACATGCATGATTATGGTGGCCAACAGTTCACAAGGATGCAAAGGAGTACTATCAGCATTGTGATGTCTGCCAGATATTTGAGAAGCTATATATAAGGGATGAGATACCATTGATACCTCAGGTAACTTTGCAAGTGTTTGATAAGTGGGAAGTATAATTTGTAGGACCTATTAATCCACTAGCCAGAAGATCAAGAGGAAGGTATATTATTATAGTGACAAAATACTTGACTAGATGGGTGGAAGTAGAAGTAGTGAATGATTGCAGCATAGAGACTGAAACACTACTTTTATTTGAACATGTAGTTAGAATATTTGGATTCCCAATAATTTCGATGAGTGATCAGGGGACTCACTTTATCAATAGTACTATCCAGGCAATGCTTGAATAATTTGAGATACATCATCAGAAGCACACTCTGTATCATCCTTAGGCTAATGGAAAAGTGGAAGAATTTAATAAGATTTTGGACAATGACTTAACAAAGATTTGCAATGAAAATAGGGATGATTGGGATATGAAGGTACCAACAGTTTTATGGGATTATAGAACCACATGCTAGAATATAATAGGTAATACACCTTTCAGGTTGGTGTATGGACAAGAAGAAGAGGTTCCCTTAGAGTATCTGATACCAAGTGTGCACATTGTAGCTATTACAGAATTTACAGAAAGAGGTGCGGCGTAGGAAATATCAGCTCAACTCATTGAATTAGAAGAAGACAAAATCATATATGCTTTCCATCAGGAGGTACAAAAAGAAAAGGATAAATCCTAGCATGATAGACATATTAAGAATAAGAACTCCAAGGTAGGAGATCTGGTTCTCCTCTATGACAATAAATAATTATAGCACCCAGGCAAGTTCAGGATGCATTGGCTAGGGCCATATGAGATAAAGTATGTCACAGATGGACGTGTTGTCTAGTTGAAGGATTTAACAAGAAAGGAACTTCAAGGAATAGTGAATGGTAGTCAACTGAAACTGTATAGGGACAGTCCGCCCACTAACCCTCAGTAGTTGCAGTGCAGAGAAGTAGAGTTGTACATAATGTATATAGTAGGAAGTAAAAGAAGAAAAAGAAAAAAAAATAGAAAGAGAAGAAAAATGAGAAAAAGCCAAAAAGAAGTAGATATAGGAAGAATTGATAGAAACAAAGTTGGAAGATATAATGCATAACAGACAATAAATTGGTGCGACATAATTCATGATATTATGCAAAGGAAAATTGACCACAACACGACAGGATGGAAAATTGACAAACTTATGAACGAAAAACAGAGGACGCGTCAGAGCATTTATGAGAAAGTTTATAAAAGAGGAAAAGAACAAAAAAGGAAAAAACTTGTGATTTTTTAGAAAAGGAGTGACAAATAAAACATGTTGTGAGAGAGTAATAAGTTTTGAAGAACCCAACTGATATTTGCAACATATTTTTCCCAAGTTAGACCTATGGCACCACCAAAGTTCGGAGGACCTAGTCAGTTCACGTGAAGAACCATAAGTACTAATAAATCGATGGAGGATATGACCGAGGTGGTCGATGTGGATGAAATCCTAACAATAGAGAGTGAATCAATCAGTTTGACGTGGGTCGAGGAACAAAAAAAATAAATAAGAAGAAGTAAGCCAAGCGGAGCAAGGGAAAAACTCTAGGATAGAAGAAAACCCTAATGCATCAAACCCAGGAGTAGCACACAAATATGGTCAACATAAGGAAGAAGATAGTGAAAATACAAAATCCAATGAACAAGACGCAACAAAAAAACATAGAGAAGAATAACTCTCAGAGGTTAAGGATGGCAACGACGAAGATCAAGACACAGAAGAAGAAATAGAGACAATAGGTCCATTGAAAAGGAAAGCAAGGGAAATAGTGATGACAACACACACACAACAAAAAGTTGAGCTATCAGTTCCCCACATTCTAGATTCGATCATAGTTGTAAAAGATATGTTAGGGTTTTTTCCGAAGCTAATATACGCAGATCATGATGTGAAAAAGGTAGCCAAGTTTCCAGAGCTTGCGAAGGAGGCTTACATGGAAAAAAAAGGGTCAAATTTGACAGGAATTCTGATCCTAGAATCCAAATAATGGATCACAGGGATTTATAACACCGGTATTATGAATTTATTGGATATCCCACACTTTGGTAGGGGGGAGGATTTCGATGCCTGCATCAAAAAGATATTGGTGTGAGTTCATAGAGAGTTTTTATGGATGGAGAGACATGTCCCCGTTGATGTAGGTTTAATTTCTAAGATTACAGGGATACAAATGGATGGAATGAAACCATAAGAGTTTTTAGATGATAAGACAAAAGAAAATGTGATTATAGAGGAGGTCAAGGAACAATTTGGCACTGACAGAGGAAGCAGAGGTATGATAATCAGGAATATAAATGACCCAACAACCAGATTCAAGGAAAAATTGATGGCTTGCAATTTATTACAAAAGTTTCACAAGGAAGAGGCACCTACAGGGGTGGTCGCAACAACCGCGCAGTGTGGGAAGGGAAAATTTCTCAGTTGGGTGACGTATTTTCTCAACCTATTTTTAGAATACTGCAGAGATGCACAGGATGTTGGAACGAAGTTCCACTATTCTTGGTTATTGATTTTGATAGGCTTGGAGGCATGGTAAAAACCAAAATACTCAGCATTTTGTGACAAGAGGAAAGTGTTGCACAACAATATATGAAACCTTACGACATAATATAGATCCGAAGCAGAGGAAAGCCATTGCAATCATTTTTTTCATGTACATACATGAGATGTAGGATAAAATGACATATATATGGAGGATTTCACCTGAAGTGGTGAAGGAAAATGAGGGGATATAGAACTTTAAGGAATCAAGGCATAACACATGGATACAAGCTTGGAGAGATCCTAAGAAGACATGGATAAATATGCAGTATTTCATCACAAAAGAAGAATTCCAATAGGTAATAGCATAATGGAAAGATCAATGGAAGGTACCCATAGCAGTCAAGAAAGGAGAAAAGGGAAAGGAACAAGCAGAAGCTTGAATGGAGTGGAAATATAGTAGCTCAACAACCAATATACTAGATATATCTCTCAAGGAAGTGACTATCGAGAGATATGAAGAAACAAAATGCACAGATAATTAGATCAAAAACTTGAGGAAGTCTTTTAAACTATCCTAGAAAGAGCACTAGCAAGGGAGTTCAATGCAGAATAAAAGATCCAAAAAATAGCACAAATGATGGATGGTTATAGGCATGAGATAATAGAATTGGATGAGAAGCTAACGCCAAGTACCCCTCCATAGGTCAGATCAAAGAGGGAGTAGTAGAAAACAAAACACACATATATTATCATGCTAGAGGTAAAATAATTATAACGACTCTATGAAAGGACCGTGCGTATATGTATGAGCCTGGAATAATATAAAGGGATCCAAAAATTGGATAAGAGGGAAGAGAAACTAGAAACTAAAGTTCAATATTTAAATAAAAGGTAGAAGGCAATGCTTATATCGAAGAGAATGAAGGTCACATAGGAAATGAAAAATCTATAAGCAGAGTTGAAGACAATCCAAGGAGAAAAACAAACAAGACAGGCTCAGTTGGAGAGACTACATGAACAAGTAGAGAGAATGATAGGAGAGTTGGAAACAGAGAAAGGAAGACCAGAACATGCACACTCAAAAAGTATAGAAGTGTTGAAGGATCACATAACAATACAGGTGGTGGAGACCCTGACAAGAAAGAGTTCATAGATGAAGACACAAGTCAATGAACTAACAAAGAATTTTCAGGCATTGGAGAAATCGGTGTGGGAGGCACACACAACCTGAGTGGCTTGGGATGAGCCATAGGTTAGTTTTGGGGGTATGTTGGAGCACGCTATTTTGGGAGAAAATTCCAAGGAAAGAGGACAACAAATAAGGAAAAATGGACCAAGGAAGAAGCCCGCATTGGGAACAAAGGAAAATCAATGTAGAGTCAAAGCAAGGAACGGTTGGATTGGAGACCAACCATGCGCAAGGAGTTAATATGTGGACAAGTTGAGTCCACTTAGAGTTAGGGTTTTGGTAGTCAATGTAATGGTTTTTAACCCACCTTTTGTAATATAAATATAGGATGTATGAGGTATATAAGTAGTATCTTTTTTTGTGTGAAGATCCTATATTTGAGAACCCTTTTAAGTCTAAGTCATAATAATATTTTTTGGTTAGAGTTTTAGAGCTCGAATGATGTCATCTTTGGAGACTTATGGAGTGTAATTGAGGGTCAAGTTGCAAGTTGTGGAGCGTGGTGTTGTTAATGTTTAAGCCATTATTATAGTTCTTTTCATTTCATTAGATAACAATAACATAATACAAGATCATTGAGAAATAAACCATCACAAGAGACATGACATTTATCTCGGGAAACCCTCTAGGGGAAGAAAACCCAACAAAACTTCCTTATTATAGATAGTCAATACATTGCCAAGAGATATATTTAACTAATGTAGAATATCCTCTCCCAAATATGTGCCACTCTCTCTCCTTCTTCTCTAACTGCAATTATGAAACTTGTCTCACAAATGAGCAAGTGATTTGTGTGTCTAAGTGAGGCGCTAGCCTCCTTATTTATACAAGACTGGCATGTGTGAAGTGTCTCTTCACTAGCAGGGCCGACTTCTCCAACTGGGTGGTTATAACCACCTTTATTATGTTTCGAGGCCTCTTTGATATATTTTGGGGCCGAATTCCTCTTTTTCCTTTTACAATTGCAATATGACCAATCCACAAAAGGGGATTTGGTCCTTTTAAAGTAGTCGACATGATCAATCCACAATGCGGATTGATCCAATGAATAATATATCAAATAATAATAAGAATACACTTTGTAGTTACATTATTTCAACACTCCCCCTTAACAAGAAGGGTATTCTTCAGTAGCATCATGTGAGAGAGAGTGGACAACATCATCAACAACGTCAAGTGGTTGAGAGGACAACATCATCAATATCATCTTGGAACACTTACTAGCGTATCTATAAATCATCGGAAGTTTTCTTCATCGACAACATCATCATTCTCAAAGGAATGCCATCATCATCTGCATCAACATGTATTAGTATAAGAACTGATACATCATCATCATCATAGCACAAGGCTAGCTCATTATAATATAGGACTAGCTTTATGTCACAGCGATAAAGTTGGAAGCACAGTACTAGTCTCATCTCAGCGTCTTGCTTTACGTCACAACACTTAAGATGGAAGCAAGATACTAGACTGGATTTACATGAAAACTATCAAGCTAGAATCATAGTACTAGTCTCATCTCATCGTCTTGCTTTACGTCAAAAAACTCAAGTTGGAAGCAAGATGCTCATCCTGCTTTACGTCACAACCATCAGGTCAGAAGCAGGATACTAGAATGGCTTTACATCACAACTATCCAGTTGGAAGCTCAATGCTAGTCTCATCATATCATCTTGCTTTACATCACAACCATCAGGTCAGAAGGAAGGTACACATCCCACTTTACATCACAACCATTAGGTCGGAAGCAGGGAACTAAACTTGCTTTACGTCGCAACTATACATCCAAAAGCATAGTACTAGTCACACATCATCTTGCTTTACGTCACAACCATCAGGTCCAAATCAAGGTACTCGTCCTTCTTTATGTCACAACCATCAGGTCAGAAGTAGGATACTAGAATGGCTTTACGTCATAGTTATCCATCTAGAAGCACAGTACTAGTCATATCACATCATCTTGCTTTACGTCACAACCATCAGGTCGGAAGCAAGAGATGTCTCATCACAACATTTAATCCCCCTTTCGAGGAGGGTCCTTTCGGAATATACCAATCTTATCTCGAAAGTAATCAAACTTTATATGAGATAGTGGCTTGGTTAACATGTCAGAAACCTGTTCATCCATGCTAATGTACTAGAGATTTAAGGCTCCTCTCTGCACCATGTCACAGATGTAATGATAATGGATATCTATGTGCTTCAACCTGTCATGTAATACAAGATTCTCTATCATCTTTATGTAGCTCTGGTTGTCACATAGAATCAAGGTTGCTCTCATCTCTAAGTCAAATAGGCCAATCAACAACTTTCAAATCCATATAGCTTTGCAGCTAGAAGAACATGAAGCATTGTATTCTGCTTCCATTGTGCTGAGAGAAATACTAGATTACTTCCTACTCTTCCATGAGATCATAGCTAATCCCAAACTGAAACAACATCCTGAAGTGATTTTCCTGTCAAAAACACTTCATGCCCAATTTGCATCAGTATATCCACTCAATGTGAAATCATGATCTCCATCATAGATGAGACCACAATCTATTGTAACTTTAAGGTACCTTATCACATGTTTTGCAGCCACTAGGTGAACATGTCTGGGTTCTACTAGAAACTGACTCAAGGTGTTCACGGTAAAACAAATTTCTAGTTTGGTGTTCATCGGGTACATCAACGATCCAATAATTTGTTTGTACAATGTAGCATCAATCAACTTTGACGAAGTAGCGACCATCAGCTCCATCTTTGCTTCCATGGGTGTATTCATGGGCTTGCACTCCAACATGTCGAATATCTTCAGGATTTCGACCGTATAATTCCCTTGTTTAAGGAAGATCCTCTCAGGACTCTGCCATACCTCAAGACCTAAGAAATAATGCATTAGGCCAAGGTCTTTCATTTCAAATTTTGAGGCAAGTCTCTTTTTACATTCAGTGATGATCTTTTCTTCTCCAGTTAAGAATAAGTCATCCACATATAGAAATAAGATTATTGGCTCATCGTTCATGATCTTGAAGTAGAGGTTAGAGTCTTCTTTACTCTTGGTAAATCCTAAACTCATCAAGAAACTTTCTATACGTCCATACCAATATCTAGGAGATTGCTTCAATTCGTATAAGCCTTTCTTCAATCTGTAGACATGAGACTTCTTGTCTTCAACCTCAAATCCTTGAGGTTGCTCTATATACACTTCCTCTTCGATGAAACCATTTAGGAAAGTTGTCTTCACGTCCATCTAGTGCAGCATCCACTTCATCTTAGCTGTGAAGTGTATCTGGCCACAGGAGCGAATGTATATTCATAGTCAATGCCTTCCTTCTGGGAAAAGCCACGAGTGAAAAATCTTTTTTTATACTTCTCAATACTTCCATCAATAGCATGTTTTATTTTGAAGAGCCATCTGGAGGATACCACATCTTTACTCTTTGGTCTAGGAACTATTTCCCATACTTCATTCTTCATTATGGATTGGTATTCCTTTGTCATGGTATCTGCCCATTCTTTCCTCTGAATGGATTCTTCAAAGCAGGTAGGCTCCTCTTCTAGAAGATCACACATCAAAGCCGTATAACTAGAGAATGTCTTTGGTCTTTTCACCTGTCTTGTAGTTCCTTGGGGAACACCGTACTTTTCTCCATCTTGAATAAGATCTCTAGCCCAAGCTGGCTTTCTTTTATGGAGGATCGTCATCTAAGGAGGTTCTTGCACTTCTACTATATCATGGTCTTCTAGAAGTTCCTCATCAGGGGAAGTTACGACCTCCCTCACTGGTTCTACAGCTCTGGGAACCTCCCTCATTGCAGTACTGGGGATTGCGGGTTCCTATTCATATACTTCTTCAAGTTGGCATCATTTAGATTTCTTGAGCATTGCATCTTCATCAAAGGTCACATCCCTATTGATATCAATGTGATGGTCACCTAGTATATATAATTTGAAAGCCTTAGAGACCTCACAGTATCCCACAAATATTCCCTTCTTTCCTGAAGGTTACAACTTGTTTCTCTTTTCTTTTGTTATATGAATAAACACTGGGCAACCAAATATTTTGAGATGGCTTACCTCTGGCTTCTTTCTGGTGAACATCTCTTCTGGTGTCTTGAGCCCAAGTTCACTATGGGATAATTGATTCTACACATATACAACTACCATTATTTCTTCTGCCCATAAGCACATAGGAAGATCTTGATCATGGATCATAGTCTTCACCACTTCCATTATGGTTCTATTCTTTCGTTCAACTATACTGTTTTGTCAGGGATTAGAAGGAGTAGTGAGTTCCCTCTTGATCCCAACATCTTTGCATAAGTTCACAAACTCTTTTGAGGTATATTCTCCTCCATTATTCGACTTGAGTATCTTAATCTTCCTTTCAGAAAAGTTCTCTATCAAGGTTTTGAATTCCTTGAACTTGTTGAACACTTCGTCTTTAGATTTCAAGAAATATATCCAGGTTTTACGAGAATAATCATCAATGAATGATACATAATATACATACCCACTAATGGAGTATGATGGCATTGGGCCACATACATCTGAATGAATGAGTTCTAGGACTCCTTCTGCCTTGTTGTCCCTCTTTGGAAATGGGTTCTTGATGTTCTTCTCTTGTGCACATCCATTGCATATGACTTCATGGTCACCTTTGAGTTCTGGTAAACCTGTGACCACTTTGCATATGTAGGGTAGTGCCTTGTAGTTGATGTCGGACAACCTTCTATGCCAAAGTTCACATGAGTTTTCAATGGCATGGGTCATGGAAGCCTCTGAGTGACCCTTTAGTTAATACAAGCCATTTTCTTCACTTCCAATGATGATTGCTTCATTTAAGGTTTCTCCTTTAGCCCACATAAGAACTTCTCCATCTATAAAGGCAACTCTGAAGCCTTTCTTTTCTAAATCTAAAATGGAGAGTAAGTTCTTCTTCAAGCCTGGTACATATAGTATGTCCTTCATTTTTAGTGAATTCCCTTAATTCAATTTGTAGTTTGATTCTCCCACTCCCTTGATGGGATATTGGTAAGCCTCTCCAAGTGTCACTTTCTGAGAAAACTTATTTTCTGAGATACAAGAGAGAATGTTTCTTTGTCCCGTCATGTGCTTGGATGCACCACTATCAATGAGCCAAGTGTCCTCTCTAGGTGTTACAGATCCTGAGAGGGCCCAGATCAAGACATGGTCTTTGATCTGCTCTCTTATCATCTTTGCAGGTGGCTCTTCATCTTCGACTACATGGGCATGGAGCTCCTTATGTTTTCTCTTGTATTCTTCTCGTCTAGATGGAAAAAACTTCACAATGTGTCCCATCTTGTCATAATGATGGCATTGTACAGATGAGTAGTCCCTTTCCTTTCATTGTCCTTTCTTCTGAAATCTCCTTGGATGAGATTCTTTATGATTGAATTTGTTTGACTGTTGAGGCTCTTTATGAGTCTCCTTTTGGAATTAGGGTTTCTTCCTTCCTCCTTTGGTTTCAGTAGCTAGGGCTTGATCATCATCTCTTGCTAGTAATGCTTCATGATTCGCTACCCTTTTTTCTTCTTGGATGCATTCTTCCTATAGACTATCAAACTTCAGTTTCTCCATTCTGGCACATATCATTTGGATGAATGCATCCCAAGGTATTGTGAGACCATTTAGGGTTGTCATTATGAGTTTGTCTTCATCTATGGTATCTCCAATCACTTCTAACTGTTCTTTGAATTCTGATATTTTGGAGAAATATTACTGAATCGTTTCTCCTTTCTGCGTCCTTGTATTCTTCAGTTGAGTTCTTAGATTCATCTTCCAGTTTATGTTCTTTCCTTCATACAGTCTGGTCAAGGAATCAAACATTTCTTTCAGAGTCTTCTTATATGACACATAAAGAATTAGGTTGTCTTTGATTCAATCTGCGATGATTCTTTTGGCCCTAATTGTGTCCTTTTGATGCTTTGTCTTTTCTGCAACATCGTCGGGTTTTGATACTTCTTTTTTGATGAATCTTACTAGGTTATTCTCTTCAAGAATGAGGCAAATCCTATAATTCTAGGCACAGAAGTTTTCCACTCCTTCTAGCTTGTCAACAAGATTAACGCTTGCAAACATCTTTACATGGAGCTAGGAAAATGGTCGAAAAAATGAAAGTGCTCAAAATCAAAATCTGAACTTAATAGGAGGTGCACTTGGATGAGGCGAGTAGCCTAGTGTGTTTGGATCTAAGAAAATCCAAATTTTTCTCCTCCAAATTTGATCTATAGATTTTTGGACTGGTGCTTCTGGTTTTCTGGTACCTCTAGTACTTTGGTACTTCTGGTACACTGGTTTTCTGGTACTTCTGGTACTTTTTGAAACTAGGGTTTCACTTTCTAGGAGATCCAGCCACTGAAAAGGTGCGCTAAGAGTTCCAAAGTGATCCTTAGGGGAGAGCACACTTTTCTAGATGGTTTTGGGGCTAAAAAGATTCACCATAAAAAAGCCCTAATTTTTATGTACGACAACAGTGACATTTTTCACTCTTGTGAAATATGCTTCCTTCAGCTTGGCTCTGAAACCATGTTAATGTTTAAGACATTATTATAGTTATTTTCATTTCATTAGATAACAATAGCATAATACAAGATCATTGAGAAATACACCATCACAAGAGACACAACATTTATCCTGGGAAACCCTCTAGGGGAAGAAAACCCAGCAAAACTTCCTGATTATAGATAGTCAATACAAAGCCAAGATATCTCTTAAACTAATGCAGAAGATCCTCTCCCAGATATGCGCCACTCTCTCTCCTTCTTCTCTAACTGCAATTTTGAAACTTGTCTCACAAATGAGCAAGTGAGTTGTGTGTCTAAGTAAGGCGCTAGCCTCCTTATTTATACAAGGCTGGCACATGTGAAGTGTCTCTTCATTGGCAGGGTTGAATTCTCTAACTGGGTGGTTATAACCACCTTTATTATGTTTTGGGGCCTCTTTGATATATTCTGGGGCCGACTTCTTCTTTTTCCTTTTACAATTACAATATGACCAATCCACAAAAGGGGATTTGGTCCTTTTAAAGTAGCCAACATGATCAATCCACAATGGGGATTGATCCAATGAATAATATATCAAAGAATAATAAGAATACACTTTGTAGTTACATTATTTCAATAGGTGTGATGCTAGTCAGACCCACCAGTACTAAAACCCATGATGTAATGCACGCATCACCATATTTTGATGACGAATAATAATAAGAAGAATATCTTTGTGGATGTAGTCCAAGGGGCTGAACCATGGTAAATTGTGGTGTCTTCATGTGTGTTTTTCTTATCTGTTTCTTTGATATTATTATTATGTTGAATGAATGAATGAATATATGAATCTGTTAAAGTTAATTTCAATGCCCATGTCATTTTTTGAAGAATGAATACTAAGGGTTAAATGATTGGTATATCTATTGAATGATGGTATGGTGGAATACATGTTGAAGTAGAAGAAGAATGAATGTGCCTAAAATTACCATGAGTTCCATCCCTTCCATGATTACAAACACTTGGGTCATGAAATCATCCATAATCCATCTTGAGTGAGACCGTGTTGTGCACTCCATGTGCAGTGTGTCCTTATGGTTTAACAGAGGGGTTGATGGTTTCTAGGGTTTTGTTAGAGAAATAAGGTAGAACCCATGTCATCCCATAAATACAACACTTCTATCATTGGAGTACAGAGGATATGGGAATCAATATTGACAAAAACTTATGGTTTTGTATTTTTGTTCTCGAAAAAATATTCCTCTCTTAAACGCTTCATTAACATAGTCATCATATGAATATGTGCATCCATTGGCAAATCTATATTCTCCATCTCAAAGAATATAAAAATAATAAAATGCTTCCTCCATTCCACCTCTCTCAGCACTTGATCATCATTAAGGCATCAATATCGACACCTAAGACATTGAATGATGTTTGGTGGTATTTGGGCGCTCCCATCAGTGGACACGACACTAGTCCTTGGATTTTTATTACAACTTCTCCATGCTTTGTCACTAGATGTCAAGCATGGATGCTTTGTTTTAATCTATGGGATATATACCACATTCAATGGGAAAAAAAGAGTTTGAAAAGTTTAAATATATAGCTATATATGACTTCATTCGATGTGTAGTCCATTATAAATGACTTGTGGGATTTTTCGTGGGCTCTTTCCTTGGCGCCTTGTGTGGGTACTGTTGACTTCTTCCTAGTGAATAAGCGCTGACTTGTGACTTGAATCAGGCTTTGATGTGTTGACTAAGGTATCGTTGATAACCATACCCAAACCCTTTTTCTCCCTATGACCTGAGCTTGATGCTTGGTGCTGTCAATTGATGGTGTTTGGACACAATCCTCAATGTTGTTGATGTTGGCCTGGTATCTTAAAGATTGAGCTTGTTGATAATAAATACAAAAAACATCATGATAAGTTGAAAAACATGTATTAGAAAAATAAAAATTATATATATATATATATATATATATATATATATATATATATATATATATATATATATATATATATATATATATTGCCATTCAACAAATTAAAACCTTTAATAAAAGGTCTATTTCACCTATTGGGGTTTTGGTTTGATCATGAGCATAACATATTTTTATGGGATAATGATAAACTTGATAAAATAATGCAAAGTATAACATGTTCCCAAAATCGGCGCTTGTAAGAGAGATGTTTTCTTTGTACTGCAAGAATGGAAACATTCTTGCAATCGTGTGGGTTTAGGCACTAACACTTGAAAAAAGAAGAACCAGATCAGACAAGGCAAGATCCATCACTCCAGGAAAAGAAGAAATACCTCAGAGGAAATTGAGGTCATCTGCATTGAAATAGAGGGCCTGAGACAATGATAAAGTATATGTCAGAAAGGGAAAAAAACAGGTTTGTCCAACAATCCAACCATCTCCTGAGAATATTGAAGTCGAACATGTGCCCACGGGTATGCAGGTAGAAAAAAATCCTAAATTAAAAGCAAGAAAAAAATAGAGGAATAAGAAATCCAATCCTAAATTAGTTACAGTTGAAGTTGATTCATTCGACACATATATTGAGGAGCTTCATGAGGAAAAATTGGCTATAAATAAAAGGGGGAAATAGGTCCCACAAATTCCAAGTAAACCAAATCGGAATATCAGGTTGACCAACCAGTTGAGTCTAAAATCCAAAGCCTTGTTTGATCCATCCCTCAAGGATAAAAATCCTATTGTAATTGAATATCAAGACACTGATTAAGACCCTTGTGGGTTTACCAACATGGAGGAAATGGCCATCCACACCTTGAAGTAAATTTCAGTAGGAAAGACCAGAAAGAAGCACAATAAGGGATAGATCTCAGGTGTTAAAATTGTTGATTTGGAAATAGAGTACACCATTGGTCCAGACCGAGAGAAATATTTGGTAGACATTGGTCCAAAACCAGAGCAGGATTTTGAAGACAGAGGCCCAGACCCAGAGTATGATTTTGAATAAATTGGTCCAGAAAGAGAGCATGTCCCAGAGAAGGTTTTAAAAGAGACCAAGATAGAGGAAAAGGGGAAAATGTTGATGGTACATGAACCTGTGAAGGCCATCATTGAAGAAAAACCTAAGAAGAATCCCAGGGATGAGATGAGACATATGAAAGATAAGGTCTCCATTGATCTCAATAGGCATGTTGTTGAGGAAGAGAATGAACTTAAAAATGGGAACGGAGTGAAAACATAAATCAAGCACAAAGTTGAAGGTAACAGGGAAATGGAGGAAAACAAACAACATGTGGAAACCCTCAAATAACAGAATGATAGAATGAGGCAATATATTCAAGAGTTGTAGAAAAACAATTAATCTCTTGAGATGCAACATTCAAAACAATAGAACAAAATACCAAAAGTTGCAGAAAAAAATACCAAAAGACCTGCATGTTCCTAAAGGAAATCATCTAAGGTTGTGTTGCTAACAAGTAAGAAAATTTGAAGCATGTGCAAGTTTTTCTCCATTATTAAAGACTTTTCTCCAGTTAGTGGCATACATGTGGATCCATGCAAAGTCAACAACGAGTTCCATCCTTTGAATACTTTTGTTGTGAAAGTTTTACACTCTAGTTATCAACAATGACTCTAGTTTCAGTGATAGAATATTTTTGTTTTAGTTTGAGATATTACAAGCAATGGTAATAAATGTATTTTTGATAAAAATAATGTTTTGATTAGGTCGCGTTATGGGCCGAGAAAAGGGGAGTTATCCCTACAAACTAGAACTTAAACTCTACTTCAGTCATGTAAAGAAGTATTCATGAATTGTAATCATAACTGAATGGCGAAGTTTAGTATCTACAGGTCTGAATGTAATGTAGAGCTTAACTCTAGAATTTAGATCTGAGATATAGCCATTCAAATATTTTTGGTGGATAAATAGAAGAATATGTGAATGAAAAGAGGTTCAGCTTTTTTTTTGGTGTATCAAGCTCTTAGGATATAGATTGGGCTTATGAAGTGTAAATACCTACAAAGTTTTATACTCAATGAATATAATTTATGGTGATTAGACAGTCTTTTTCTCAATCTTGCTTGTCTTTTCTTCTTACTTGGATACATGTTGAATGTTTTTCAAAGAAAATGTTCTCTTTATTTCAGCTAACGTGTTTAAAACCTATTGAGAAGTGTATTCCAAATGTTGTTTTAGGTTTAATGCAATGTGATAGATCTAAAATTTCTAGCTGCAAGTGACAAATTGTATGTTTGTCAGTGTTTATGTTCTACTTTTATATCTTGTATCTGCTACACCAAAATGCATGCCACTGGATAAGGGAAACATTGTGGTGAATATTGTGGAATAGTCCAACTAGATCCCTGCCCTTGAACCTCATCTATCAGCTGACCATAAAAAAAAAAAAAAACCAAACTCATAAAAAACCAATCATTATAGAAACTAAGGTGGCCTAGCTCTTCCCTTAGAAGTAAGGTGTAGACCTTAGGACAATCATATTCTGGCCTTGTTTCTGGGGAACAGAGTAAGGAAGAAATATTTTCCTGGGAGAATGACAATGACCAGATCTGATCTTTGATGGTGAAAAAATATCAGACACAACACTGACTGACATCTTTCACCTGGAGACTCCACTAAATCCAAATCTACTAAGGAAATTTGGCTCCCAATAAAGGATTCAAGAAATAAAACTCCGAGAATAATAAAGCATCAAACGTCAAACCTCATATTAATGGTGACACAACAACATCTAATCCAAAGAGACAAATAAGGAAATCTACAATTACTTAGAGGAATTATTTATCCTCCAAAGCTAGGTCAGCATTGGAAAAGGTTTCCCATATCCTCAACAATAAGTAGCCTAAGATTATATATTTTTTTAAATCTCCTTGTATTAATCCCTCAGATACCTCTAGATTCAACTTCGACCTCATCATC
Organism: Picea engelmannii; assembly: GCA_009831015.1. Lineage (NCBI taxonomy): Eukaryota > Viridiplantae > Streptophyta > Pinopsida > Pinales > Pinaceae > Picea > Picea engelmannii. The sequence continues at coordinate 488,624 of ML777106.1, read as the reverse complement.
TCCTCAAGCGACCACCCCAGTATCTCCTCCTAATCCTCAAACCCCATTTTCCCCAAAGATGGTTGTAAACAGGATGAAAGCCATCATTACAGATAGGTATGCACCATTAGTTTTTCCTCAAAATCTACATCCATTTCCATCATGAGACTACATGAAATATATGCCTAGGTAAAATGGTGAAGGAGATTTCACTACTGAGGAACATTTGGTATATTTTTACATATTTGCAGACAATTTTAACATTGAACATGCATATGTTTGGATGAGTTTGTTTGTGAAGAGCCTGGATGGAGAGGTAAGGAAGTGGTTTCTTGGTCTTCCCCCATAATCCATTACAAGTGTTTAGGAATTGGATGAATCATTTCTAAGAAAATAGAGAGATAGGAGGGATTACTTGTACTACATCATTGAGTTTGGGGATTTGAGAAGGAAGAATGGTGATTTTGTTTCAGATTTTACTAAGAGGTTTAATAGGATGTACAAAAAAATATCTGATGAGATCAAGCCAACTGAGACCTCGACAAAGATCAGATTTTTAAATGCATTTGATGTTGAATTTTATCTCCTGTTAAGGGAGAGAAGGTCCACCACTTTTATATCTATGTAAGAGGTAGACCTGGAAGTCGAGTGTAATATTCTAGCATCAGAAAAATTAAAAACAAAATTCGACAAGGACAAAAAGAAACATAGACAAGAGGTTCCTTCTTCTAACCCAACAGAATCTGACCCAAAACCTTATGAGATGACCATAACATTAAAGTCTCTAACTTCATAGATATATAACTTAAAATGGGAAGCCAAACATCCAAACAAACCTTATCATAAAACTACAAATAGGAATCCTAATTAGTTCAGGAGACCTAATAATGCCCCTCAAATCATGCAGAGGGAAAGAAGGAATGTTGAAGATCAAAGGATTGTACCCTCTTTTAAGAATAATGAAGTTGAAGAGATGGAGGAAAGTAATGATATTGGAAATGATTTTGCAATATTTTTTAATGAAGTTGACCTCCATCCTAGTCACCTAACCCATTCAGAGTATGAAATTTCTCAATTGTCAAACTAGTTTGATGATGAGAAAAGGGGAGAATAGGTTTTTCAAAGTCATCCTCAAAATAAGTATGATCTAAGGCCTAGGTCAGTGGGTCCCGAAACAAATATGCCAACTTAGAATAAGAAATCAAATCTTCCTCCCAAGGAAGGTCCAAAAAAAGACACAGGAAACAAAGAATATCAGCAACAACAACCAACTAAACCTGATGTTCCATAGGTGAAAGAAGTTGACATATATGTAACTTCTTTTAATATAGAGAATGATCTAAGAAACATCAAGATTCTTGTACCTTTGACATAGTTAATGAAAAATGATCCTTTTAAGAGATATATCATGAAATTTTTGAAGCCACATGCTTCTACTACCTCATATGATGTGACAAACCTATAATATGAGAATCCTGCTATCATGGTTGGCCCACACATTGAATATGGGTCCGACGCTTCCCCACCCTTTTACATATCCTTTAATTTCCATGACAAAATTTTGCACAACTTCCTTATGGACTCTTGGGCCTCACAAAATGTCATGCCTAAGGTTTTCATGGATGAGCTAGGGTTAGAAATAACCAATCCATACCAGGACCTTTACTCATTTTATTCTAAAAGGGTTAAATGTTTGGGAGTAATTAAGGATATGGTTGTTTCTCTATCTCAGTTTTCCATGAAAAACATTGTTATGGATATTTTTGTAGTTGATATACCTCCCACGTTTGGCATGCTTTTATCTAGGTCTTGGGACAAGAAAGTGGGAGGGTATCTGCAGATGGACCTGACATATGAAACCATCCCTATTTTCGAAGGATAACATAGAAGATTGTACAGATAATTAAGATTGGCTTACATTGTGAGTGATCATCAAAATCTAGGTAATCACCCAATTTATGCCGTGGAAGATGAAATTGGGTCATCTATTTTTCATATCAATGATGATGCTATAGAATTACCAGTTAGAAAATGAAACAACCAATAAGAGATAGGCCAAGGAAATGAAATATGGAAGATGTATTGTGATGGTTCATCTTCAAAGGAGGGATCTAGTGCTGACATAGTCCTCATTTCCCCTTCAAAGGAGGTGGTTTCACTCTCATACAAGTTAGAATTGTAAACAACCAATAACATAGAAGAGTATGAAGTGTTAGTGTTGGGGTTGAAAGTTTCAAAATCTATGGCCATTGACAAATTGGAAGTCTTTGGTGATTCTGAATTGGTTTTCAATAAAGTGAAGGACATTTGTAAAACAAAAAAAATGAGGTTGAGGAAGTACAGGAATGAACTATGGGACATAGTTAACAATTTCTTTATGGATTTCAATATTTATCTTGTCCCTAGAGATTCCAATAAAAGGGAAGACTCTTTAGCTCTATTTTCTAGCACTTTCAGGCCTCCCATTGGTACAAATCTTAAATGTGAAGTGGAGGTTAGGCACAAAAAAACCATACCATACAATTTCAAAAATTGGCAGGTTTTCGATGACGATCAAGAGCTCAAGATATTTCTACAAACTATTGAGGAAGTTTCAAATATCTCTATTGACCAAGAAAATGAGAATGATGACATAGAAAATTAGCAAGGACCTCCTTTTCTGAATAAGTTGGTTGGTCGCAACATTGTGGAACTCAAAATAAATCATATTCCAAAGGGCTTAGTCCCACTGGAGAGACTTTTTGACAGCAATGATGTCTCCAAGAAGGGTACAACTAAAGTTCAGGAACATGAGGTTATAGACTATAATATTAGGACAACTGCAGATCCCAAGATCATCAAGATATCCAAAGCACTTCCATATGAGCAGAGAGACAGGTATGTCAGCCTTATGACATAATTTTCTAATATTTTTGCATGGTGTTATGAAGACATAAAAACCTTTGATACTGAAATCATTCAACATAAGATTACTCTGAAAGTGGGATCTAATCCATTTAGGCAAAAAAATAGACAATTTAACCCTCTTTTGATGTCTATTATTGAAAAAGAATTGAAAAGGATGCTTAATTCCAGGATCATTGTGCCTTTGAGATATTCAGATTGGGTGGAAAACTTGGTGCATGTCAGGAAAAAGAGTGGTGAAATATGGTTGTGTGGACTTCAGAAACCTAAACAAGTGTTTGTTGAAATAAAACTATCCATTTCCCAATATGGATCACATTCTACAAAGGGTGGTAGGTATTCACAAAATTTCCATGCTAGACAGTTATTTTGGATACAATCAAATAGCATTGTTCAAGGAAGACAAAGAAAAAACTACCTTGACTACCCCATGGGGCACCTTCATGTACGACAAAATTCCCTTTGTCTTGATGAATGCAGGGGCCACCTTCAAAAGGGACATGGACATTTCATTTGTGGGTGAAAAGGACAAGTTCATGGTGATATACCTTGATTACATAACTGTCTTTTCAAAATATGATGATGAACATTTGCATCACCTGAAAATGTAGAAGCTATGGAATCTCATTGAATCCCCCAAAATACCATTTTTCTATGTTATAAGGCAAGATCCTAGGCCACATTATGTATGAAGGAGGAATAAAGATAGACCCGAAAAGAGTAGATGTTATTCATAAAATTGACATCCCCAGAAATAAGAAGGACATACAGTCTTTCATAGGAAAAATAAATTTCTTGAGGTGATTTGTACCAAATTTTGCTGAAATCATTAGTCCTATTACAAACATGTTGAGAAAGGATACTAACATTAATTGAACACAAGAGGAAAGTTCATCCTTTCAAAGAAGAAAGCAATCTATAATTGAGGTCCATGTTCTAGTTAGTCTAGATTAGTCCAAAGAATTCCTAATCTTCTCTTTTTCCTCTGAGGAGACAAGTGTTGTTGTACTATTGCAAAAGAATGAAGAAGGGTACAAACAACCCATTGCCTTTTTCAGAAAAAGACTCAGGGATGCAGAATTGAAATATGACATCTTGGAAATGAATTCTTATACCTTAGTAAAGGAATTGAAATCCTTCAGGGTTTATGTCTTGTAGTCTAAAATAACCTCTTATGTCCCTAGCAAAAATATAAAGGAGATCCTAGTCTAGCTAGACAGTGAGAGGAAGAGAGGAAAATTAATAGTCAAAATTCTATAATATGATCTACACATAAATCCCACTAAACTGATCAAGAGACTGGACCTTCTAAAATTGTTATCTGATTCGAATTTCAAAACGCTTGAATTGCACCGTCTCTTCAACCAGTCAGAGGCTCCACTGATATAGGATTAAAATAAGACACTGCAGGTATTGGATAAATATTCTCTTTCACTCTGGTATAGAGACATCATTTATTTTTTATGGCATGTATAATTCCCACTAGAGTTGAAAAAATCCAAAACTAGGTCTCTTAAATTAAAGACTATAAAATACTGCATTTTAAATCAAAATTTATATGGGAAATACCCTGTTGGTATTTTGCTGAAATGTGTGGATGAAGATGAATCAAAATGGGTTATAAATGATATTCATAAAGGATTTTGTGTAGGAAACCATCATTGCAAATACACATCCATAAAAGTTCTAAGGGTTGGATACTAACCCACAATATTCTCTGATGTATTTTCCATGGTCAGAACATGTGAAGAGTGCCAAAAATTTAATGGAAAGAAAAAATTGCTCTCACTGCCCCTGAAACCCATTACTACAAATGGGTCATTTCAAAAATGGGGCCTATATTTCATCAGTGATATAAACCCAACCTCTAGTGGATAACACAAGTGGATCCTTACTACCACTGATTAGTTTACAAAGTGGATTGAAGTTATTTCTACCAGGAATGCCACTAGCAAAGTAATCATGTACTTTCTGGAAAAAAACATTTTTTCCAAGTTTGGATGCCTCGGGAAACTAGTAATAAATAATTCTCAGGAACTCAATTCCAAGGCCATGATCGATTTATGTGGGAATTAAAACATTATCCTGACACATTCTACACTGTATTACCCACAGGGGAATGGGTTGGCAGAGCCATCAAACAAAACCCTCATCAGGATTATAAAAAATGTTGGTTGAAAATAAAAAGCATGGGATTCCAAACTGAAGTATTCCCTATGGGATGATAGGATCAACACCAAAACATCACTATATACCTCTCAATTTTAGCTAGTCTATGGGGTGGATGTTGTTTTTCCAACCCATCTTGGTCTACCGGTGTTGAAATATTTGCAGGAGGAAGTGGAGGAGCCTAATGAAATTCAAAGGAGGACTTTTCATATTATTGAAGTTCTGAAAAGAAGAGAAATATTAAATGAGAAAATTGAGGCTTACCAGAGCAAGGTCAAGGCAAACTTTGATAGGAAAACAAAAAAGGATAATTTTCAAGTAGGTGACCTAGTTTTGAGATGGGATTCTAGGAGGGAGGACAAGAAAAAACATGGTAAGTTTGATAACCTTTGGTTTGACCCCTTCAAGGTATCCAATATTCTGAATAACAATACATTTTATATTGCAAAATGACACTGAGATATTTGGAAGCCTAGTCAATGGGCACTTCCTAAAGAATTATTTTACCTGATGAACTAGGGGTGGTTCAATATGTACATTTTTTTTCTTTTTTCAGTATGATTTAGTAGTTCAGTGTGAATAAAAGATTCCATAGCCCAATAAAGGAACTAGGGTATAGTTTCATATTTTGTTTTCGGTTGAAATAAGACAGGTGTTAGGGATGGTAAAGGGAATAAAATTGTTGGTGGAAGGGTGGCAGAAGTAAATAAATAAGTCACACAAGTATGTTGTTCTTAGCACCTTACAGGGAAGTTATAACCCCAGTTGGATTCAATGTTAGATCCTAGGCCTGCACCCCTTCCTTCTACTAATCAAACCAACCCATTCATCTGTCAATCTAGCTCTTAGTTAGTTTGTCTTTTTCATTGTGTGTTAGGTCATTTTGTTTTATATGATCCCTCATTTTCTTATTGATAGTTGTTTTATTTTTATAAGGTTAAGTCAAGTCTTTATTTGAGTATGGATAAGTCCTATCACCATGGTTTATATCACTGATGTATCACAAGAGGGTTAACCTAATCCTACAAGTGCAAAAGTGTTGATTGCAAGAATGCCAACATTCTTGCAATCAATAGACATACTTTGTTTTATTAAATTGTCATGACTTAAACATATTACAAAGTTTGAATACACTGTGTTGGCACCCAAATCGTGCTCATATGTTTCTATTTCCCTCAAAATCATGCAAGTTGGTGCCTTGTGCAGTTTTCATTTCAGGATTTGAGTGAGACCTAAGTGACACATGTTCTTTGCCACTATTTCCAACAGATTAGAGCTAGGGAACGATGGTACCACCATGAGAGTGATGGAAACTAAACATATAAGAGCTAGTAGGGATTGAATTGTTTGAGGCCATACCATATATCCAGGATATATTCATCAGGGGTGAGTGGTATGATTTCATTTGTTCCTTCAATGGACACCATACAAAAATCCCTATGATATTTGCATGGAATTTTGATGGATTCTAGACACAAATTGGGGATATAACCATTCACATAACAAAACATTTTATTTCTCAAGCATGTGCTCTCCCTATCAATGGTGAGAGGTGGATTAAGAAAGGTAAATCATCGACTGAGGTATGCAACCAGTTCCTGGTAGCAGAGCATCGAAGCCCATATTGGATCCAGGGCATCTCGATACATTGGATAAGAGAGGAATGGAGGGGAATCCTATCAGTAATACAGAGGTACAGAAGGTAGGTTTTCAATTTCCCATTGCTATCATCTCATATTTCTCATGCATTTAAATGGTGATAAGGAGATGAACCTCCCATTATAACTTCTCAAAATCCTAACCAATATGTCCAAATGAGTTCAGAACTATCCACAAACTGCTCACAGAAGCCTCTACCATCATGGATTTATAAAAATACTGGTTCTTTTTTCTCTCAGTGAATTAGGAATGTCTTGGGCAGAAATTTTAGTGTCTTTAGGGTTACATGATCAAGAGCCATAAGAACAGGAAATTTAATAGCAACCATCAGAGAATTAGAGTGTATTTCCTGAGGCATCTAGGGTTTCCACAGAAATTGGAAGTTCATCAAAAGCCACCAACCATGCCAAAGAAAATACCTTACCTACAAAGAGCAGAACCATATCATACAAAGAAAGATCTATCACTCCAGGAAAAGAATAAATACCTCAGAGGAAATTGAGGTCATCAATAGTGAAGCAGAGGGCTAGAGACAATGATAAAGTATATGTCAGAAAGGGGAAAAAATAGGTATGTCCAGTAGTCCAACCATGTCCTGAGAATATTGAGGTTGAACCTATTACCACGGGTATGTAGGTAGAAAAAAATCCTAAATTAAAAGCAAGGAAACAATAGAGGAATAAGTAGGCTAGTCCTGAAGTAGTTACAGTTGAATTTGAGCCATTAGACACATAGATTGAGGAGATTCATAAGGAAAAACTAGGCATAAATAAAAGGGGGAAACATGTCCCAAAAATGCCAAGTAAACCAAATCAGAAGACCACATTGACCAACCAGTTGATGCTAAACTCCAAAACCTTGTTTGATTCATCCTTCAAGGAGAAAAATCCTATTGTAATTGAAGATCAAGAAACTGATGAAGACCCCTCTTGGTTTACCAACATGGAGGAAATGGCCATCCACACCTTGAAGGAAATGTCAGTAGGAAAGATTGGAAAGAATCACAATAAGGGACAAACCCGAGGTGTTAAACATGTTTATTTAGAAACAGAGTACACCACTATTCCAAACATAGAGAAAGATTCAATAGACACTGGTCCATACCCAGAGAAGGATTTTGAAGACACAAGCCCAAACCTAGAGCAGGATTTAGAAGAAACTGGTCTAGAAATAGAGCATGTCCCAAAGCAGGTTTTAGAAGAGACCAAACCAGAGGAAAAGGGGAAAATGTTGATGATACATGAACCAGTTAAGGACATCAATGAAGAAAAACCTGAGAAGAATCCCAGGTATGATATGATACCTAGGAAATAAAAGCTCTCCATTGATATCAATAGGCCTACTGCTGAGGAAGATCATGAACTTAAAAATGGGAACAGAGTGAAAACAAAAATCAAGCCCAAATTTGAAGGTAACAGGAAAATGGATAACAACAAACAACAGTTGGAAACCCTCAAACAATAGAATGATAGCATGAGGCAACAAATTCAAGAGTTGCAACAAAAAATCAATCTCTTGAGATGAAATATTCAAAACTATAGAAAAAATACCAAAAGTTGCAGAGAAAACACCAAAAGATCTACACGTTCCTAAAGGAAATCATCTAAGGTTGTGTTGTCAACAAGCAAGAAAATTTGAAGCATGTACAAGTTTTTCTATAGTATTAAAGGCTTTTCTCCAGTTAGTGGCGTACATGTGGATCCATAAAAAGTCAACAGCGAGTTATATCCTTTGAAGAATTTTGTTATGCAACTTTTTCACTCTAGTTGTCAACAATGGCTCTATTTTCAGTGATAGAATATTTTTGTTTTAGATTGAGATATTACAGCCTATTGTAAGAAATGTCTTTTTGATAAAAACATTTTTTTTATTAGCTCAAAGTTATGGGACCAGAAAAGGGAAGTTATCCCTAAAAACTAGAACTTAAACTCTACGTCACTCATCTAAAGAAGTGTTCATGAATTGTAATCATAATTGAATGGTTAAGTTTAGTATCTACAATTTTGAATATAATGCAAAGCTTAACTCTAGAATTTAGATCTGAGATAGAAATTCAAATCCTTTTGGTGGATAAATAGAAGAATATGTGAATGAAAAGAATTTCATATTTTTGGGGGGGTGTATCAAGCTATCAGGATATAGACTGGGGTTATGAAGTGTAAATACCTACAAAGTTTTCTACTCAGTGAATATAATTTCTGGTGATCATACTGTCTTTTTATCAATCTTTCTTTTCTTTTATTCTTACTTGGATGCATGTTGAATGTTTTGCAAAGAAAATATTCTATTTCTTTCATCTAATGTGCTTACGACTTGTTGAGAAGTGTATTCCAAATGTTGTTTTAGGTTTAATGCAATATGTTAGATCTAAAATTTCTAGCTGCAAGTGACAAATTGTATGATTATCAATGCTTTTGTTCTACTTTTATATCTTGTATCTGCTACACTAGAATTCATGCCACTGGCTGAGGGAAACATTGTGGTGAATATTGTGGAATAGTCCAACTAGGACCCTACCCTTGAACCTCATCTATCAACTAACCCTAAAAACAAGCAAACCAAACTCATAAAAAACCAATCATTCCAACAACTAAGGTGGAATAGCTATACCCTTAGCAGTCATGTGTAGAGATTAGGACCAACATAGCCCATACAATTGGAGTGTTAAGATATCAAGAGAGTGTTCAGGTATTTGTGTGGCACAAAAGATTATTTTATATGCTACCAATGGAAACCTAAAGATGATAGTGAAGTATATGTACATGGATTTGTTGACATCGATTGGGCTGTAGATATGGATCAATGAAGGTCGACTATTGGATATGTGTTTAAGATGTTCAGTGGAGCAATCAGATATATGAGTAGTCAACATGAGTTTGTAGCCTTGTCAACAACAAAAATTGAATACATGGAAACCACTCATGGAGGTAAAGAAGCAATATGGTTGCAACAATTGCATTCAGAGATCGGGTTTGAGAAGAAAGCTATGAATATACATTGTGATAATAAAAGTGCAATATTCCTAGAAAAGAACCCATCTTATCATTGCAATACTAAGCATATTGATGTACAATACCATTTCGTAAGAAACATGGTAGAAACTAACAAGGTGCTTCTAGAGAAAGTAGACAGATTGGAAAACATAGAAAATTCTTTAACCAAGTCTCCGAGTGTTGTGAAGTTTTCTTCCTGTAGAGAGGAAATAGGCATTGTTGTCCTGGGTCTATGAACAAAATTTCAATTTATCCTAGTTCAAGAAAGAAGACAACAAGTGGGAGAATGTTGGGTTGTTACATTCTTTGAAATGAAATTCTAGTCGAGGTGGATCAACTAGGAGCGAAATTCAAAGTCAATGTAATCGACAACAAGTTGAAGAGGTCATATGATAAAAGTTCAATGGGAGGTCGTGAAAAAACCAACTCAATACTGAATGGAGGTCAAATGACAATCTGACTGATAGTCGAATATAATAGAATCCTGTGATTTATGGGATATGTAGCCAATGGTCTACATGGATTTGTAACCATTTTTGGGTGCTTTTATTTAGGGTTTTTCCTAATGTAAATCCTATAAATAAGAAATATTGTAGTTGTATTATGTTGAATATTTAAATTCAATCTTCTTGCTTATATCTAGCAGAAGGTTGTTGGTCATGTAGATGTAAGTTGAATTAGCTACAGGGTTTTTCTTGTGTAAAGCAATAGGGTATGATGTCAATTATTTATTAGGTGTAGACCAAGGTTAGGCATGTTGTTAGTGTCCTATAAATAGGTTGTTAGGTTTTGAATAAAATTATAGGATAAAGTCATGTCTTGGGTTAAATAAGAACAATGTGTGATTTTTTCTTAAATCATGAGTCATAGGTTTGTTTGCCATGGGTCAGGTTTTCTTTTTTAACCCTGTAACTTATGGTTTTTGTTCCAAGATGTGGGTTTTCATGTCAATAAAGAGTCATGATTTCATTTCAAGACAGTCGAAGTCGGTCTTGTCAAGGTTCTAACAGTTTCATGAAATCAAATCTATCAAGGACATGTGGCATCATCAAGAAAACCATTGCACAACGCAAGTTGTTGTACAATGTCCAAATGTTGTGTATGGAGGTACGATGAGGTATGATGGAGAAATTCATGATTTAATTGAAGTTATATTTCAAATTTATACTCCCTCTAGGTAAATAAAGCATCAAAAAATCATTCCTCTTCATCCACAATTTAAAAACCTCCCAACCAAGCTTGTTGCGCAAAGATTCATGTTGTTGTTTGTTGTTGCGGAAAAGGTGCAGAGGATGTTGTTGTTCATTGTTGTGCATAACATGCTACTCTCATTTGTTGCGCACAAATCCATGTTCTATTTTTTTTTGCGCACTGCATAGAGGTTACTATTTTTATTTACTATGTAGAGGTTACTATTCTCATTTATTGCGCACAGGATCCAGAGCATCAGAAATTGAAGTGTTAACTTGATACAACAAGTTGAAAATTGTAATATATTGTTTCACACCAATTCTAATCATCGTTGCACACAGTTATAGTCTACATAGGGTTGACACATACAAGCATCATGACAACTCCATAACGTAGAAGAAAGAATGTAAAGGGTGGTCATTTCGTGAGATTTGAGACATGGGGTTTAAATTTGGTAAACGTGGACCCAACAATTAGAGCATCCTTTGAACAAGTGGGTTGCATCAGGTTTTGTGAAAACCTTCAGGGGTACAAAAGACAAGTGGTGAGGGAGTTTTTAGATAATGTTGATGGCATTAAGGCTAATGTGGGAAACCTACAGTTGCAGGTTTCTAAAGATAGCATTGTTGTTGCAACAAAAATCCCTACTGATGGAGAACAATGGTTCAAAGGTATGCAGTTATATTTGTCTTACCATCATGATTTTCTAAAGCCTGAATTTATAAATACCAAATTCGGAGCTACCATACCCAACGAGCTTTTATTGGAAAGTCATAGTGATTTTCTTAAGGTTATCCAAAGGGTTTTTACATGTGAAGGGAGATTTAATAGGGTTTACAAATACCATAATAGGCTCTTAATGCACTTCACTGGTAAGAATCCTTTGAATCTATCATATTACAATTTTCATAAGTATAGGAAGGATGGTTGATAGAGTGCAACTAAGGAAGGAGAAAGGAGATGCTATCCTCTTCAATTTTTCTTTGATCAAACTGTTAGTATTGGAAGAACCCATAAAGATAAATCAAGATTGTGAGTCTTTTCTAAATTCATCAAGCATAGCAGTAGATTCCCTCATTAGTAGAAATAACTGCAACTTCAATCCATGAGAGTTATGTCAAGAAAAGGGAAAAAGAGACTGAAGATCCTGTAGCAAGTCAACAGTCTAAAAAGAAAGGGAAGAAACTCCAATTTTCTCCAGAAGTAAACGAAGATCCTAGAAAACCACTCACCAAGTCTACAACAAAGAGAATGCATGTTATACATACATCACAAGGAATTAGTGAGACTCTAGAAACCTTCATACAACCGACCCTCTCATATGAAAGAGACACTTCAATTATTGAGTTGCAAGAATAGTTGAAGAAGGATCACTTTGTCATAGCACAGTTGCAACATGAAAATAGAGAATTGAAGAAGAAGTCTCTAGAAGAAGATTTCAGGAAACATATCTCTGTGATAGGAGAAAGATCAACACTCTCAACTCCAACTGGTTCCAAAAAAAGGAGTAAATTGAAAGCAATAGATCAAAATCCATAGGTAGAGGTGATTCCTAATCCTAGTATGCCTTTAACAAGGACCTCAACTAGGAAGTTGCAACATCAAGAGGAAATCCCAGTGAAGAATCATCCAACAGAAGAGAAAGATGATGAAGGAAAACACACTTTCAAGAGGCTAAATAAACAACTCAGAGAAGCACAAAATGTGATATTTCAACTCAACATAGGGGATCCAAAATGAAGTTTGCAGAACACCTAAGAGACTGTGGACCAACAATAGACAAAGTTGCATCAATGGTAAGAAGGAACCTGCCATTACACAGGTATTTGAAGAGTTTTTATCAACAAAACCTCATTTTGAGGAAGGAGAACAAGACCCTCAACCAAAGTTTGCAGTAGGTGGAGATTGGAAAGAAGGGAAAGATTGACTTGCTAGTTGAAGCAGCAGAGAATTGAACCACTAAGACTTTTTTGACACATTTTTGTCATTTTCCATTTTGAATCCTTTTTGCAAAAGGTCACATACATAAGCACATTATTTTATCAAAGAGGCACTATTACTCATGAGTTTTTGAAAGTAAACGTGAGATGACCTACCACTTGTTGCTTCTCAACTCTGCTACATTTTTCCTATAGGTGGTGATTGTGCAGTGGACTTGTTGTGCAATAGTGACAGAATGACTAGAACACCTCCAACTCCGCTTGAATGGTCTGAAAAGTGTGTCATCTCATCTCCAATGAACATCAGTGGTGGAAATCACAATTTTGGGTTTCATTTATTGTCATATCAAAAGTTTTTGTAGTTAAATTAAATGAGTCAAAGTTGACTCTTTCTTTTTAGGAATTTGTTAAAGATCTCATGTTGATTATGTGAAATTGTTAGCACTATTGTAGGATCATAGTTGAATCCGAATTTGATACTATAGACATATGTTTTTGCATATATTTAGGTAGCCATGAAAACTAAAGGGTTGGCTAGTGTGTATAGGAATACTATTGAACATATTATAATTTTTCCTTGTTGTTAATGAAAAAATTGTTGGATCAGAAGTCCTTGAGTTTTGACCACAAAGATACATGTGATTGTGATATTTTACACATGTGATTCCTCAATCTTTTATTTCGTGTTTTATACTTGATATTTTATGGGTTTTTCTATATGTTGATGTGAAATATATGTATCAGAACTCATCTTTATCAGATGCTATGTTGCAAGTAGTTCAAGTTGTACTTCTTCTATAATTCCTTTGAGATTCATCCTTGTTAGATGCCTTGAAGGATTATTTTTTTCTCGGTAACTTGTTGTCTACAACATATCTATTTGGCTTAGAATATTACTTTCTATCTTTCCTCTATTCAATCCTTTCTTAAATCTACCAAGTATCCAGCAAGTTTTATTGACTTTCAACTTTACTAACTCCATAGCTCAATGTACTTTCTGGTCATATTTCCACCAACCCTATATATTCATTTATCTTAAATATCTAGCCTTTGAGTTAAACCAAATCAATCCTTTCAGTGATTGATTTGAAGAGAGAGAGAGAGCACTCTCTATTTGGAAGGGATAACTTCCATCCCCAAGTTGGTTTTGAGGTTACTCCTATACCTATTTCTTCTTCAGCCAAGGAAATTACAGAGAGATAACATTTTTGGAACCTTTGTTGAGGATCAAAGGTAAAATTTTCCCTGGGAAAACGAAAAAAAATTCAAAACTGGTTCCTGAGAGTGATAGTGACTTTAATACAACTTTGGTTGAATTTTCACTCTGGCGACTCCAAGTTTGAAGATCATTTGCTGAAGATAAATTTTTCTACAGAATTTTGGATACCCAAAGAAAATACACAGGGAATCATCCAGATCAAGGTCCTCCATAAGCCATTGACAACCCAGAAGGAATTCTACACAAAATTAACAAAAAAGAAACTCGATCAGGTATTTTTCTGGACAAAGTTTTGTCATTTCCTAAAGGTGGAGTAAAAATCATTGATGACCTTGAATTTGATATTAAATTTGAGCATTCCTTGTTTAAATCCAAGTTAGAATCTAATTTGACTGAAATTCTATTTGAAAAAAAGAAATTTCAAACCTTTTGTTCCTGTTGTTTCTATCCAAGTTGTAGTAATTCCCAGTCATATCATACAGTCATGTCAAACTCCTCCTAGAATTATGGTAGCAAGATTTTCCCCATTAGTCCTCCCTACTGCACTTCACGATCTACACCATAATTATGCACATAGAATCAAACAGTTTGATGCAGAAGGGGATATAACATCCCAACAACATGTATATAGGTTCAATGATTTCATAGATCTTGAAGAAGTAGATGATGAATATGTTAATACAAGGTTATTTGCACAAAGTTTTTCAAGAGCAGTTAGGAAATGGTTTAAATCTTTCTCGACGAATAGCATTCCTAACTTTGAAAATTTTGAAATTGTTTTTCTTGGGAGATGAGGAAGTAATAAAAACCCTTTGCAGTTATTGACACAATACAACCATTTAAAGAAACTCTCTTCTGAGACAGTACATGAGTTTTCCAATATATTTTTGAATGTCTATAACTCCATTCTTGATCAAGTAAAGCCTCCTCTAGGAGTTGCTCAACTCCATTATGTTGATTCATTCAAGAGTGAATTTGCCTTGTTACTAAGAGAAAGAAGGTCCACCTCTCTGAATGATATGATGAATGATGCAATTGAAGTGGAAGTGAATTTAGATGCATCGAGGAAGATCAATCTCCAAATAGAAGCTGATAGAAAGAAAGCTAAAGAAGAAACACTACCCTCTATTTCTTAAGGTTCAGATGAAACTTTTGACTTAATCGTAAGAGAAATTGGTATAAAATTTGTCATTGGATGATAATCCCCTTGACCTTCAAGCCAGGAATCAAAATTTTAGGGGACCTCCAGTTCCTCAGATAAGACAAAGAGAACAAAGGATTCCAGTTAATCATCTAGTTAGACCTCCTTTCCAAAATAATTATGTTGCAGATTTGTTTGAGGAACCTCTTGAAGATATCCATTGTTTTGGCCTAGAAGGGTCACAATTTTACTTAACTAAAGAAGAACACATTATGTTTATGCAAGAGGAGGAGTTAAAGGAGAAAGAGGATTATAGGAAAGGATATCAGAATGTTATCATGGAATTCCAAAAACAATATAACCTCAGTAATAAGAAAATTGTAGCAAGTACTCCAAAGGATCCTAGAGATGACATTCCCTCTTCCAGTCATCAAGAAAAGGTTTCTCCAAAGAAGGATGCATCAAATAAAAATAAACATAAAGAATATCCTCCTAGATATGTTCCAGAGGTAATAAGAGAAACAATTCTAAAGGAAGTAGAAAAATCTCAACCCTCCTTTAATTTTGAAAATGAAATGGAAAAGATTAAGATTTATGTACCTTTAATGAGTTGATTAGAAATATGGAATACAAAAGTCATATTGTAAAGATGCTTAAAATGGAAAATACCTCAGGCACCCTTAATGTACAAGATGACCATTTTGCTATTTTATTGGGTCCCCAGGTTAATGAAATTGGCAATGATGATGATGTGCATCCTTTCTATGTCATCCTAAATATCCATAATATAACTCTTCATAATGCAATGTTAGATTTAGGAGCATCTCGCAACATGATGCCAAAGGTGATCATGGAAGAGTTGGGTTTGGATATCACTAGACCATACAAGGATATATTTTCTTTTGATTCAAGAAAGGTGAAATGTGAGGGTTTAATCAAAGATATTGTCATTACTTTAACTTAGATCCCATAAAAAATTATGATAATGGATGTAATTATTTTAGATATTCCTCCTAAATTTGGAATGTTACTATCAATAGCATGGGATGCTAAACTCAAGGGTACCTTGCAAATGGACATTTCCTATGCCACAGTGCCAGTATTTGGTCAGGACAGAAGGTTATACAGAGAGGTTCATTTGAAATACATGTGAGAAGCAAATATAAACCCAACAATCATCCTATTTACTCAATTGAAACTGATATTGGATCTTCTATATTCTATAATGATTTATGTTTTGAAGAAGATGATCATATTGTTTCAAAGGATCAACAAAAAGGATTAGTTTCATAACAAAACAATAAAGAGGATGAAGGTGTGTGGAATATGGATTTTGATGGAGCAAACATCGAAGAGGGAGCAAGAGTTGGTGTTTGGATCGTTTCTCCTGATACTACTTCAAAATTGTGTTCTTATAAATTAGCTTTTGATTGCACAAATAATATGGTTGAATATGAAGCTCTCATTTTAGGATTGGGGGTTTTAAAGGATTTAAAGGATAAGAAGATATCTGTGCATGTAGATTATGAGCTCATAATCAACCAAATTAAAGGTACATATCAAACTAATCATTTTAGAATGAGAACCTACATGAATTTTGTCTTGGATTTGCTTGGATATTTTTCTAAATATAAAATTGTAGTGGTACCATGGGAACAAATTCGAATTGAATATTCTCTTGCCACATTAGCAAGAATTTTTAATATTCCAATTTATCCCAATAAGAAATATGAAATTAAAGTGAAAAACAGGCCATCTATTCTAGAGAATGTTAAACACTAGCAAGTATTTGAAGATGACAAACATATTATCAATTTTTTGCAGTCAAAAGAAGACTATGAAAATGTCCAAATTGATGAAGAAATTTTTTATGATGAAGATGAAAATGAAAATCTTGTATCAGTATCAGATGGGTATGTAAATCAAATAGCAGGAAGAGAGATTATTCAACTAAAGAACAATATGATTCCAAAGGGAATTGTGCCTCTCGAATTTTTTTTTGATGAAAATGATGTGGCTAAAAATCCCAGGGTAAGTCCAAATGAAAGTGAAGTTGATGAATTTAATATAGGGACTAATAAAGAACCTAAAATTGTCAAGTTTTCTAAGTCATTGTCCTTTGAAAATGGAAAGAAACATCTCAAATTAATGAGATAATTTTCTGATGTGTTTGCTTGGAGTTATGAAGACCTAAAGGTTTATGATAAAGGCATCATTCAACATACAATAACAATTAAAGAAGATAAAAAACCTTTCAGAAAAAAATTAAGAAGAATAAATCCACTCTTGTTTCCACTCATTGAGAAAGAAATACAGAAGTTATTTGATGCCAAGATAATTGTTTCTTTGAGATTATCCAAATGGCTAGCTAACCTTGTACCTATCAAAAAGAAAAATGGAGAAATAAGGCTTTGTATAGATTTTAGAAATTTGAATAGAGTTTCTCTTAAAGACAATTATCCTTTGACAAAAATGGATCACATCCTACAAAAGATTGTGGGCTCCCAAAGAATGTCAATGTTGGATGGGTTTTCTGGATACAACCGGATTATGGTGCACCTAGATGACCAAGAGAAGACAACATTTACAACCCCATGGGGCACTTTCATGTATGCTAAGATGCCTTTCGGAATCATGAATGCAGGGGAAACTTTCCAGAGGGATATGGACATAGCATTTGATGAGGAGAAAGATAAATTCATTGTGATTTACTTGGATGATATAACTGTGTATTCATATTCTGACTGTGAACATTTGTAGCATTTGGAACAGGTGTTTCAAAAATGCAGAAAATTTGGGTTCTCTCTCAACCCAAAAAAGTCAATTTTTTTTGTGCAAGAAGGTAACCTCATGGAACACATTATTTCAAGAGATGGGATCAAAATTGAACCTAACAGAGTGGATGCAATACAAAAAATTAGTATTCCAAGGAGCAAAAAAGAGGTACAATCCTTTTTAGGTAGGGTAAATTTTTTAAGAAGGTTTATCCCTAACCTTGCTGAAATAATAAATCATATCACAAATATTTTGAGGAAAGGAAATGAAATGAAATGGAAAACATACGTAAAAAAAAATTTTGAAGAGGTGAAATAAGCTATAACCAAACCTCTTGTGTTGATCAGCCCATATTTTGCAAAGAATTTTATTGTTTTTTATTTTTCCTCAGATCACACTATAGCAGGAGTATTAATGCAAAAAAATAATCAGAACCAGTAGCAGCCTATTTCCTTTTTCAGTAGGTCCTTAATATATTCAACTCTTAAGTACAATATTATGGAGAAACATGCCTATGCCTTAGTTAATTCTTTGAAAGAAATTAGGATATATGTTTTACACTCTCATTTCCTTGCATATGTTCCTTTAATACCCATGTTTCCCCCTGTTTGTAAATATAACTATAACTGGCCAAGAGACTATGGCAGACTAAAGTTGTGTGAATGTTTGATTTGACGAACCTTTGTATAAAAGGATCAATGTATGAATTTTATGCTATTAATAGAAACTAGTGTGTTGCACAATTTTTGAAAGAGGGGAGTTTTCCAATATATACCATGGATATTATGAGAGAGATGGTGAGGGAAACCAATAATGGTTGAGATGACCCTCACCAAACCAGTACCTACTAGGTGTAATTGCTCAACATTCCTCTGACCTAGAAATGAATTACCAGTCAGGCTGGTAGTTGGAAGGCCATCCTTAAGAGTTAATGAGGAGATGGGGCAGGGTACCCATCTATAAGGATTCTAGGCCTGACCACGAGTTGGGGATTCGGACCCATGAAACCTTGTTGAGGAATTCAATAAAGGAATTAATTTGGGGGACAGACAGATCTGCAGGAAGCAAAGTAGAGAAAACAATCTCCAGGAGAGAAGAGAGCATGCTTCGACTCTGGAGTTGAGATAAAAGCTGAGAAGAAATATCATCTTGGTTATAAGAAGCCTTGAGCAGGGCCTCACTACAAGCTAATAAATGAGGCTGATGAGTGGCCGAGGAATTTCTCACGTAGACATCCTTTCTTGGCGTACAAGAATCTGGTTTCCAAGATCCTTTGGGAGGAGGAGAGTATCGTTTGTCCTTGACTATCATGGATAAATGAGAAAGAATCTCTCTCATAGAATCATGGTCTAGCTCAGGGGTGGCCAATGGTAAATCTGTAAGTAGTGATTGTGCCTATGGTTGGGTGGAAACGGGAACCCCTTTTAGTAGTCGCTTCACATTTTCCAGTTCTGATAAGGATTTTCATACTCTATGTAATATATTAGATGTGATGATTGAATGTTTGTGTTTATGGTTAAGTCTTGCAGTATTTCAACAGTTATTAGAAATGCTCATTTTTCTTCTGTAAACTGCTATTTTTTTACATGGTTTTCGATTTACCTCAGTTAGTCTCTAGTGAGTTATGGGATGTGAATCCGTGGGTGAGTCAGGGTAGGATTAACTAAAATGTTTAAGTCCTACCAACCTTTTGATTTTACCTTAGAGGGAATTTCAAGTTCAACTCTTTGGGAGAAGGGAGTTCCTTCAGAACCTCCACCCATGTGACCGAGGGCTCATACCCAGGCCTTAATCAAGTCTCGACTAAGATTTGAGTATAGCCCAGAAACCAAATATGATCCCATATGACCTAGGATTGGAATCCCCTCACTAAACCCGAAAGGAGTGTTAACTCCTCAAATAAATCGGTGGTTTTTATTTGATTTTTTAGATGATAGGTTGGGTTCTAAATTTGATTTCTAAATTTCTATAAATAGGTTAGAGAGTTTGTATTTCCAAAATAATCTCAAAAGAAATGTTGATTTTGGTTCGGTCAAGAAAATGGAAAAATATCAGGTTTCGGTGGTTTAGGCGAGCCTCCACTGTGCTCATTAACCACCGAAAGTTTTCATATTTGACAGATAAGGGGTCGAAGCAAAGGGAAAGCAACCACCGAAAGTGTTTGAATGGGAAAAATGAAATCTCGTGCTTTCGCACGAGCCAGATGTCAAAAATCAGCGCAATGATTAGAAATACAATCGCCGAAATCTCGCCATGCGGGAGATGATGCACATTCATGGCATCCATACGAAAGGTTCGAAGAACCTGTGTCTTATCCATTGCATTGATCATTCCAAATCCATGAAGAGTGGTGATTGGCAGGTATGATTGCACAGAGCTACCCCCCATTTCAGTGGCAAGTACGTCAGCCATCATTACCAGGTCATTCCTTCATCTAAAAACTCGATGAGTTATAATGAATCCCGAATATCGCTGAAGACAACCACAAGCCCGCAATTTTATCAGCAAGTCATATTTTCAAAAATCCTGATCCTGCATTCTCTGGCGATTGTCAAAGTGTCTCCGAGTTCAAAAAGAATCCTGAGTCAAGGAAACCTGGTCGGGTTATCAGGTAAGATCGGAAACTAGTCTCTTTCAAAGTTTCAGAAATACAATTACCTCCAAAAATCTGAAGTTTTGGCATTCCTTAGCTAGATTGTCATCCGAGAGTGGGTTAGTGTTTAGTGAATTCATTAATCCTATGCTTTTTCAATTGATTTCACCGGTTTTTCATAAGTGATATCGACTGTATTCCCAATTCCCAGAGCCATTGCCTCCCGAACACCTTGTTTCCCACATTTTCAGGCACAGTCAACATCGAGTCATGTCAAAAGCAAGTCCTGCTTTGAGATCCGAAGTCGATGGCATGTGGTATATTGAAGCTCATCCGGAGGTAGTAGAGTGTTTTAGACAGATAGGAGTTTTCACATACTGTGAGAAGTTGACTACATTTCACCAACAGGTGGCCGAAGCTTTTGCCCTCTCCTATGATGTAAGGATTGCTAAAATAGGCAGGGAGGAGTTTATTATAGATGAAGCAGCTATTGCCAAATACACAGGGTTATCCAGAATGGGGGACTGTTGGTTTAAAACCTCCTCACCTTCAAATGTCGAATTCAGGTCATATTTGTTGCTAGTGCATAAAGCTTTGACCTGGAAGAAGGATATTCCCATGTCCTTTCTAGAATCAAAGTGGAAGTCCCTGCTGAGGGCGATTTTGGTGTATATCACTTGTGAGGGGTGCTACAACAGGGTAATGCATTACCATTTTAAACTGCTGAATCATTTCACAGGTAGAGAAAACATAAACATGCCTTACTTCTTTCATAAAACCCTCACTAAAATGGCAAGACAGATTAGCCCAACCTGCTAAAGTTGTAAGCAGATTATCACATCAGGGACTAATTACCCTTCCTGTGAGAGAAGCTGTGCAGAGAAAACAAATTGAGTGAGGTTTATTTTTGTTTTGGAATGAGTTGCAAACAGAAAGACCTCTAGAGATAGAAGCTAAGAAGGCTAGAGGCAGAAAATCTCCTACTCCTAAGAGTAATCACAGGAAAAGGAAAGGAATCTCAATACCCAGAGATCCTATAAAACCCCCTAGCAAGAAGGGAGGAATCAAGAGGAAATTACAGTTTGAAGATAAAAACCCTGTCCCAGGAAAAAACCTTCTCAATCTACCTTATAGTGACCTTGAATTAGAGCAAGGGATGGCAAAGACACATGAAAACTTGCAGATCAAATAGGATGCAAAATTGAATTCAAATTTACCTCCATCAAATCCTCCAGAGACCCATAGGCAACCAGAAGCAGAAGCCTCCTCAAGCAGGCCTAAGAAAGGTAAAGCATAGAAGATAAACAAGCTCCTACAAGAGATTTATGAGAGGGAAGTTCTGGAAAGAGTGATCAAAAAGGCCAACACAGATCTCACTGACAGAAATGATGAACTATTTAAAATGAATCAAACTCTTATAGAAAAGCATGATAAAATCAAAGATAGAAACAGAGAGTTGATCAGAGAAAATATGAAATTACACAGGCAGCTCAGGATTCTGAGGCTCAAGCTAAAGAAGTTTGAATCACCTGAAGAGAAACAAACTAGGTTGGACACTTTGGATAATTTAGCCACAACTATAATGGATTTACCAGAACCCCCTACACAGTCAGCAAAAGTTCGTAGGTCTGTACGAACCAGGACTGCAGCATCTAAGAAAGTTTGAGTGTTAAAAGAGGATTCAGGACAAACATTTTTGCAATTTTGAAGCTCTCCAAAGATTAACTTTCGGTGGTTTAGGCGAGCCTACAATGTGCTCATTAACCACTGAAAAGAGGTGCTTTCGGTGGATAACTCACCAGGAATTTTCCCAGATAACCATCGAAAGCCTGTGTGTCCATAATTGAACGAGTTCTTACATAGATCAAGGATTTTTGAGATGAAAAGATTCAATATCTTTTCGAATGAATGACTGATGAATTATCAAGTCTATTCCAGTAGCTATTTTTGACAAATCGTGGAGAAAAGAGTTATTTCAAAGGTATATGGACATCTTTAATGAAGACAGAAAAGAAGGGAACTTGGCCACATCAGCAAATTCGACTTAGTCTCTATTTGAAAGTCATCATCTAGCCTTGGGAGGTTGTTCTACACTACACCAACAATCAACAGAGAGAAATCTGGGATTGGCCTCATTTTGGGGAAGCATCCCACTTCTTTTGCAACAGAATTTTGAGTTACTATGTTTAGTATATTTGATCCTTGTTTTCAGGATCTTAGAACTACTTTGTAATGCTATAAATCTTAGGATATAAGATGAACCAAGGGTTCGATTTTGGGTTCTACATGCTGCTACTATAAGAAAGACCTATTCTTATTATATGAAAAATTTCAAGCTTCCTTCAGTTGTGTTGTCATACTTCTCTTTCTATTCTCTGATATCTTATGAGTGAATGTTCTTTATTGATGCTCATTCAATCTGTATGTGACTGTCATCTC
Source organism: Picea engelmannii (assembly GCA_009831015.1). Lineage (NCBI taxonomy): Eukaryota > Viridiplantae > Streptophyta > Pinopsida > Pinales > Pinaceae > Picea > Picea engelmannii. The sequence continues at coordinate 465,622 of ML777106.1, read as the reverse complement.
ACTAATTGATTGCTTAAGTTGATAATCATAAGTTATTTCCTTAGTTATTAAACCCATTGTGCTTGTTTTATATGAGCATAGTCTGGTTCAATAGCTGTCTTCTCTACCTTTTAATCAAACCTTGTCTGACTGCATTACTAGAAGGCCTTGTAAGATTTTATATTTCTAGACAGTCTTGAAAACACAGTCCAGTCCCTAGATATTCATATTGATCCAAAAACCACATCAAATATCAAGAAAATATTTCCCCAAAAGAGTTAGTTACCAGGCATCTCCGACTTTTAGCCTAGGAGAGTTTCCCGGAGTGATAACAAATTGGCGCCATTGCCGGGGAGAGGAGATCGAAGCTTAGCTTCTCTGGGAGACGACATATATCTAATTCTTGATGATAGACAAGAAGTAGACACTATCAGGTTGTACATTTTCTATCTGGTGACTCCATTGAAACGAAGTGGCTCCTAAAAGAGTTCACACCAGGGAAAACCCAGAAGGCCCATTGACAACATCAGTTCCTGATCCAGAGAAGATCATCAGCAAGGGCAAAGCTTTACAAAGACAGGCTCCCAGATCTGCAAGTGCATTTGATTCAGGTATTCAAACTGATACTCATCCTTCCTTATCTAAAAAGTCTTTGGTTGAATCCCCTGCTGAAACTCTAAATTCTCAGGAAATTAAAAATTCATCTCAAGTTTCTAAGGTAGAAGAACCTTCATTTTCTTCTATTATTACTGATTCTGTTCCGGAGATTGACATTGCATCCCATCCAAAAGAATTGAGTACAGAATCCTCCCGATAGAAAGAAAATTCTTCTTCATCTTCTTTCAATTCATCACCCATCAAACCTTCGAAAGGTGTCTTATACACTCACACTAATCTACCTGTTCTTGAAGACATCCTCCATGATCTGTCCTCGAAAGGAGAAGAAAATCTAGCTTTGTTGCTCAGTCAGTTTTATAAAGCCTCTTATTTTCCACCTACTTCTAAAACTTATGCTCAAGGTGTAGTAAGACAGCCATTCTATTCTAACTCAGGAAATTCATCTCCTCCATCATCTCCTACGTGTTCCTAATCTCCTCCATCATCTCCCACAAGTTCCTCGTTGGTATCTATCTCCAAAACTGTCATGGCTTCCCCTTTGACCAGAATGGAACAGATCTTGGCAAACAGATATTCCCCACTTGTATTGCCAAATCCCTTGTCTTCCATGCCAACAGGTGACTATCTGAAATATATGCCAAAGTTTACAGGAGCAGGGGAGTATACTGCTGAAGAACACATTGAATCTTTCTATGCTTATGCAAAAAACATTAATATTTCAGAGGAAGATGTGTGGACTAGAGTTTTTGTTCAGAGTTTGGATGGTCAAGCCCGAAAGTGGTTCAAAGAGCTACCAGCAAATTCGATTGCTGGTATTGAACAATTAGATGAGGTATTCCTGAAACACTGGGGAGAAAGAAGAGATATGTTGTAATACATATCTGAGTTTGGAAATTTGAAGAGAGGAGATGGAGAATCGGTCTCGGACTTTATAAAGAGATTCAATAAAATGTTTGGTAATATCCCTGCAGAGATTAAACCAAGTGATGCATCAGCAAAGATCACATTCTCTGCTGCCTTTGATTCAGAGTTTTGTCTTATCCTTAGAGAAAGACGATCAGCCACGCTTGCTTTAATGCAAGACGTTGCCCTCGAGGTTGAGTCTAACATTACAGCATCACAGAAACTTAAAGGAAGGGCTGAGAAGAAGAAGTCTGTTGTTGAGCCCTCCTCTTCCTCTAATAGTAAAATGGAAAAGATGGCTAAGATGATGGATGATCTGACATCCGAAATATCAAAGTTGAAGGTTCAAAATCAGCAACCAGCAAGGGCAAAAGAACCAAATACTTTTTCCCCCAGAAATACAAATGCTTTTCCTTACAGAAGGAATAGTCCACAAGTTCAAATCCTTCAAAGAGATAGAAATCCAGTTGATGATCAGAGGGTCAGACCACCTTTTCAAAATGCAGTATTAGATGAAGACCAACAGCCCCCTCATGATGAGCTTGAATATGTTGACGATATAAACTGTTTCGGTGACGAAAATGATTCTTCATTTTTGACACAGGTAGACTATGAAGAAGCTCTGATGGATCAGAAAATTCAAGAGGCAAGTGTTGAAGGAGCGGTCTACTTGACAGATGATCAGAAAGGGTACAACTTAAGGTCCAAGAAGAATGATGCCCCAAAATCACCCATTGTTTCTCCTGTGGAGGACAAAGAAGATTCTGCTCCTGTGAAGAGTAAAGAGGTTGCTGCCAAGTAGCCTCCCGCTTCTGAAAAACAAACCCCCCTTCTAGCAAAACAACTGAAGAAACAAATTCAACCCCCAGTCAAGGAGCAAGTCAGTCTCAAGGCTCCTCCCAATGAGGTAAAGGTTTTAGATAGACCATCTCTCTCTTTGAACTTTGAATCATAAATTCAAAAGGTCAAGATATCAATGCCTTTAACTGAACTCATGAAGAATGAAGTCTTTAAAGCAGCCATCTTAAAGTCTCTTGAGCCTAGGACCTCTCCATCAGATGATTTCGTTAACCTACAAGATGATCAGCCTAAAGTGACCATAGGGCCCATGATAGAAGACCGTGACGATTCTTGTCCACCATTTTACATATCCTTAAATGTCCATGACAAAATCCTTCACAATTGTTTACTTGATTCTGGGGCATCACATAACCTTATTCCAAAAGTTGTGATGGATGATCTTGGTCTTGAAGTCACAAAACCATATGAAGATCTTTTCTCCTTTGACTCTAGAAAGGTCAGATGTCTCGGCCTCATCAAAGATATGGTTATTAACCTTGCTCAATTACCAATGAGGAGCATGGTTATGGACATAGTAGTTGCTGATATTCCACCTAAGTTTGGGCTGCTTTTATCTCGTTCATGGGGGAAAAGATTAGGTGGTACATTGTAGATGGATCTATCATACGCTACGATTCCGGTGTTTGGGGGGGAGCTGAAAAGACTTTACAGGGAAAATCATCTTGCTTATATCATCAGCGATGGAAAGAATTCCATCAATCATCCAATCTATGTTGTGGATACAGATTTTGGTTCATGCATCCTTCAGATTGATGATGGTCAATCAACTCCTATGCAGCTAGTGAAGCCTATTGAACAATAGTCTGAAAGTGAAGACATTTCAGTCTAGACTATGTACTTTGATGGAGCCAGCACTAAGGACTCATCAGGTGCTGGAGTAGTTCTGATCTCTCCTTCAAAGGAGACCATATCTTTGTCTTTCAAGCTCGACTTCAGAACTACCAACAACATAGCGGAGTATGAGGCTCTGATGTTGGGTTTAAATTCAGCCAAAGAGATGGGGATAAAAGTTTTGAAGGTAATGGGAGATGCAGACCTCATCATACAACAGGTAAATAGTACCTTTCAAGCTAAGCATGTCAGATTAAAGGCTTACAAAGACGAGGTATGGAATGTGCGTGATTATTTTTCAATTTTTGAAATCTCATACATACCAAGGGATATGAATCAGCTCGCTGATTCTCTTGCTGTTTCAGCCAGCACATTCATTCCTCCCATGCCCCCTAAGCTCAGTTATGAGATTCAAGTAAAATATCGACCCTCCTTGCCTGATAATATCAAATATTGGAAATTTTTTGAAGATGACGATGAAATCAACAGATTTCTCCAAGTGGTAGATGAGTTTTCTGAGTCGCATATTGATCAGCAGAATATAAATGAAGAAGAATCACAGGAACCTGAGCTAAGAGAAAAATTTGGTCAGCATGATATTGTCCAACTACCCAACACATATATACCTCGAGGTTTGGTGCCATTAGAAAGGATTTTTTATCAGAATGATGTTCCTTACAAGCCAGACAAAAAGGAGAAAGATCCAGCTGTTCAAGAGCATAACATAGGAGGTAAAAGCCAGCCCAAGTTGATTAATTTGTC
>ML777106.1:449070-461618 GCA_009831015.1 Picea engelmannii | reverse complement strand
GATACCTCTTGAAAAAGACACCATTCCTTTCAAGCAAAAGCTCAGACCTATCAGTCCTCTTCTGCTGCCAGTGATTGAGAGAGAAATTAAAAAACTCCTAGATGCCAAGATCATAATTCCCTTGAGATACTCCAAATGGATTGCCAATCTGGTGATAGTAAGGAAGAAAAATGGTGAGGTCAGATTGTGTGTAGACTTCAGAAACTTAAAAAAATTCTCTAAGAAAGACAACTATCCTCTTCCTAAGATGGAACACTTATTACGGAGGATTTCAGGGGAAAAGGTCATGTATTTTCTTGATGGATTTTCCGGTTACAATCAGATTTCTATCCACCCTGATGACCAGGAGAAGACTGCATTTACCACACCCTGGGGTACTTTTATGTATGCCAAGATGCCCTTTGGGTTAATGAATTTCGGGGCCACATTCCAAAGGGCCATGGATATAGCCTTTGTGGGAGAAAAGGACAAGTTTTTCCTCATATACCTTGATGATATCACAGTATATTCCAGCAGCCATGAGGAGCATCTGAAACATCTGAAAAGAGTGTTCTTAAAATGCAGACAGTTTGGGATCTCATTGAATCCCAAGAAATCCCAGTTTGCTCTAAGAAAGGGTAATCTCTTAGGTCACATCGTCTCAGCCGAAGGTGTAATGATTGATCTAGCACGAGTGGAGGCTATTCAAAAGTTGTCCTTGTCGAGGTCAAAGAAGGACATTCAGTCACTGCTCGGTAAGATAAATTTTGTTAGAAGGTTTGTGCCCAATTTTGCTGAATTAGTTAAACACATAACATGCATGCTGAAAAAAGGGGTTGAGATAAAATGGACAGACAGCGCGAGAAACTCTTTTCAGGATATCAAGCAAGTGATCATCGAATCTCCAATTCTGATCAGCCCAGATTACAGTAAGACTTTCTATGTCTTTTCTTTTTCTTTCTATGACACAGTGGCAGCAGTCCTGCTTCAGAAAGATGAGGAAAATTTTGATCATCCCATGGCTTTCTTCAGCAAGACACTTATGGATGCTGAACTAAGGTATGACCCTATCGAGAAACAAGCTTATTCTCTCATAAAAGCTTTAAAATCATTCAGGATTTATATCCTTCATTCAAAGGTCATCGCATATGTTCCTTCGTCTTCTGTAAAAGATGTTTTGACTCAGCCAGATATTGACGGAAAGAGGGCGATATGGATTGCAAATATGATTGAGTTCAATATTGAAGTGAAGCCTACCAAACTGGTAAAAGGTCAGGGTCTTTCTAAGCTTTTAGAGGAGGAAAATCATAAGCTGCTGGATATTAATTTTATAGCAGAAATTTCAGAAAATTCACAGACAGAGTTGGCAGTGGAAGGGAAGAATGATAGTCAGCAAGTGGCAGAATACTTGTCTTCCTGTGAATGGTATTCTGGCATCATACATTTTCTGCAAAAGCTTGAAGTTCCTCCTGAACTCAGTTTGACTCAAGCTCGAGCTCTCAAGCTCAGAGCTATCAAATTCTGCATTTATAATAATCTGTTATATTGGAGGGACCCTGTTGGTTTGCTTCTCAGGTGTTTAGATAAAGAAGAGTCGGTCGAAGTGACCCATCAGTTTCATTCAGCCGTTTGTGGTGGTCATCATTACTGGAAGACTATTGCCCATAAGATCCTGAGGGCTGGATATTATTGGCCTTTCCTCTTCACAGATGTGTGCGCATTCGTCAAATCTTGCGACAAATGCCAAAGATTTACCGGTAAGCAGCAGCTGAAATCTTTACCCCTGAGACCTATTGTGGTAAATGGCCCTTTCCAGCAGTGGGGTTTAGATTTTATCGGTGAAATAAATCCTTCATCCAGTGGTCAGCACAAGTGGATTTTGGTAGCCACTGATTATTTCACAAAGTGGATAGAGGCGATCCCCACCCGGAATGCTACACACCAGGTAGTCATGAAGTTTCTCTATGAAAATATTTTGAGCAGATTTGGTTGTCCCAAGAGGTTGGTGGAAGATAATGCAACAGCGTTTAAAGCAGAAGAATTGGTAGACATGTGTGAATCAATGGGCATATAGCTTGTACATTCAACTCCTTACTATCCTCAAGGTAATGGCTTGGTTGAATCGTCAAATAAGAGCTTGATCAAAATCATAAGAAAACTGTTAGAGGAAAATAAAAAGAATTGGGATTCCAAACTGAAATTTTCTCTGTGGGCAGACAAAGTAACCATTAAAAAATCCATAGGAACTTCCCCATTCAAGATGGTTTATGGGACTGATGCAATTTTTCCTGTTCAGTTAGTTTTGCCTGTGGCCAAGTTCTTTCAGGAAGAGCAGACTGAGCAAAATGACATGGTAAGAAGGATGTTGGATTTGGTGGAACTGCAACAAGCTCGCGAACAGTTAGTGGACAAATCAGAAGCTCATCAGATGCAGATCAAAAAGACGTTTGACATAAATGCGAAGGTGGATAGTTTTCAGATCGGTGAGTGGGTTCTAAAGTGGGATGCTCTTCGATAGGAGAAAGGAAAGCATGGAAAGTTCGATTCCTTTTGGACCGACCATTTTATGATTACTCAGGTGCAACACAATAACACTTTCATTCTACAAAATCTGGAGGGTGAAGAAGTGTTCAGTGGCCCGGTAAACGAGCGATTTTTAAAACTTTATTTCATCTAAGGCTGTAAAGACTAGACATTGTAATAATAGTCTTAGTTTTTATTTTTCAATAACTCCATGCCCAATGGAAACACTAGCAGATAGTTTAGTTTTTAGGTTCTTTTCCAGGAAAGGCATTGATTCTATGGTTCTTGAAACCCCGCAGGGAGGTGTTCATCCCCAATAGGAGCCAGTGTTAACTCCTCAAATAAATCAGTGGTTTTTATTTGATTTTTTAGATGATAGGTTGGGTTCTAAATTTGATTTCTAAATTTCTGTAAATAGGTTAGAGAGTCTGTATTTCCAAAATAATCTCAAAAGAAATGTTGATTTTGGTTCAGTCAAGAAAATGGAAAAATATCAGGTTTCGGTGGTTTAGGCGAGCCTCCACTGTGCTCATTAACCACCGAAAGTTTTCATATTCGGTAGATAAGGGGTCGAAGCAAAGGGAAAGCAACCACCGAAAGTGTTTGAATGGGAAAAATGAAAGCTCGTGCTTTCGCACGAGCCAGATGTCAAAAATCAGCGCAATGATTAGAAATACAACCGCCAAATGCTCTCCATGCGGGAGATGATGCACATTCGTGGCGTTCATCCGAAAGGTTCGAAGTACCTGTGTCTTATCCATTGCATTGATCATTCCAAATCCACACCGAGTGGTGATTGGCAGGTATGATTGCACTGAGCTACCCCCCATTTTAGTGGCAAGTACGTCAGCCATCATTACCAGGTCATTCCTTCATCTGAAAACTCGATGAGTTATAATGAATCCCGAATATCGCTGAAGACAACCACAAGCCCATGATTTTATCAGCAAATCATATTTTCAAAAATCATGATCCCACATTCTCTGGCGATTGTCAAAGTGTCTCTGAGTTCAGCAAGCATCCCGAGTTAAGGAAACCTGGTCGGGTTATCAGGTAAGATCGGAAACTAGTCTCTTTCAAAGTTTCAGAAATACAATTGCCTCCGAAAATCTGAAGTTTCGGCATTCCTCAGCTAGATTGTCATCCGAGAGTGGGTCAGTGTTTAGTGAATTCATTAATCCTATGCTTTTTCAACTGATTTCACCGGTTTTTCATAAGTGATATCGACTGTATTCCCAGTTCCCAGAGCCATTGCCTCCTGAACACCTTTTTCCCACATTTTCAGGCACAGTCAGCATCGAGTCATGTCAAAAGCAAGTCCTGCTTTGAGATCCGAAGTCGATGGCATGTGGTATTTTGAAGCTCATCCAGAGGTAGCAGAGTGTTTTAGACAGACGGGAGTTTTCACATACTGTGAGAAGTTGACTGCATTTCACCAACAGGTGGCCGAAGCTTTTGCCCTCTCCTATGATGGAAGGATTGCTAAAATAGGCAGGGAGTTTATTATAGATGAAGCAGCTATTGCCAAATACACAGGGTTATCCAGAACGGGGGACTGTTGGTTTAAAACCTCATCACCTTCAAATGTCGAATTCAGGTCGTATTTGTTGCCAGTGCATAAATCTTTGACCTGGAAGAAGGATATTCCCATGTCCTTTCTAGAATCAAAGTGCAAGTCCCTGCTGAGGGCGATTTTGGTGTATATCACTTGTGAGGGGCGCTACAACAAGGTAATGTATTACCATTTTAAACTGCTGAATCATTTCACAGGCAGAGAACACATAAACATGCCTTACTTCTTTCATAAAACCCTCACTAATATGGCAAGATAGGTGAAAGCCCAGCCTGCTAAAGTTGTAAGAAGATTATCACATCAGGGACTGATTACCCTTCCTGTGAGAGAATATCTGCAGAGAAAAAAAATAGAGTGGGGTTTCTTTTTGTTTTGGAATGAGTTGCAAACAGAAAGACCTCCATAGATAGAAGCTAAGAAGGCTAGAGGCAGAAAAGATCCTACTCCTAAGAGTAGTCACAGGAAAAGGAAAGGAATCTCAATACCCAGAGATCCTATAAAAACATCCCCTAGAAAGAAGGGAGGAATCAAGAGGAAATTACAGTTTGAAGATAAAAACCCTGTCCCAGGAAAAAACCTTCTCAATCTACCTTATAGTGACTCTGAATTAGAGAAAGGAATGGCAAAGACACACGACAACTTGCAGGTCAAACAAGATGCAAAATTGAATTCAAATTTACCTCCATCAAATCCTCTAGAGACCCACAAGAAACCAGAAGCAGAGGCCTCCTCAAGCAGGCCTAAGAAAGGTAAAGAACAGAAGATAAACAAGCTCCTACAAGAGATTTATGAGAGGGAAGTTCTGGAAAGAGTGATTAAAAAGGCCAACACAGATCTCACTGACATAAATGTTGAACTGTTTAAAATGAATCAAACTCTTATAGAAAAACATGATAAAATCAAAGATAGAAACAGAGAGTTGATCAGAGAAAATATGAAATTATACAGGCAGCTCAGGATTCTGAGGCTCAAGCTAAAGAAGTTTGAATCACCTGAAGAGAAACAAACTGGGTTGGACACTTTGGCTAATTTAGCCACAACTATAATGGATGTACCAGAACCCCCTACACAATCAGCAAAAGTCCGTAGGTCTGTACGAACCAGGACTGCAACATCTAAGAAAGTTTGAGTGTTAAAAGAGGATTCAGGACAGACATTTTTGCAATTTTGAAGCTCTCCAAAGATTAACTTTCGGTGGTTTAGGTGAGCCTACAATGTGCTCATTAACCACTGAAAAGAGGTTCTTTCGGACCAAGAATTTTCCCAGATAACCACCGAAAGCCTGTGTGTCCAGAATTGAACGAGTTTTTACATAGATCAAGGATTTTTGAGATGAAAAGATTCAAGATATTTTCGAATGAATGACTGATGAATTATCAAGTCTATTCTAGTAGCTATTTTTGACAAATCGTGGAGAAAAGAGTTATTTCAAAGGTATATGGACATCTTTAATGAAGACAGAAAAGAAGGGCACTTGGCCACATCAACAAATTCGACTTAGTCTCTATTTGAAAGTCATCATCTAGCCTTGGGAGGCTGCTCTACACTACACCAACAATCAACAGAGAGAAATCTGGGATTGGCCTCATTTTGGTGAAGCATCCCACTTCTTTTGCAACAAAATTTTGAGTTACTATGTTTAGTATATTTGATCCTTGTTTTCAGGATCTTAGAACTACTTTGTAATGCTATAAATATTAGGATAGAATATGAACCAAGGGTTTGATTTTGGGTTCTACATGCTGCTACTGTAAGAAAGACCTATTCTTATTATATGAAAAATTTCAAGCTTCCTTCAGTTGTGCTGTCAGACTTCTCTTTCTGTTCTCTAATATCTTATGAGTGAATGTTCTTTATTGATGCTCATTCAATCTGTATGTGACTGTCATCTCACTAATTGATTGCTTAAGTTGATAACCATAAGTTATTTCCTTAGTTATTAAACCCATTGTTCTTGTTTTATATGAGCATAGTCTGGTTCAATAGTTGTCTTCTCTACCTTTTAATCAAACCTTGTCTGACTGCATTACTAGAAGGCCTTGTAAGATTTTATATTTCTAGACAGTCTTGAAAACACAGTCCAACCCCTAGATATTCATCTTGATCCAAAAATCACATCAAATATTAAGAAAATATTTCCCAAAAAGAGTTAGTTACCAGGCATCTCCGACTTACAGCCTAGGAGAGTTTCTTGGAGTGATAACAAGGAGTGAAGCTACTTTGTCTTCAAGACATAGAGACTTATGATTCCACAACCCTTGAAAATAGTTGAAGGCTGGTGTCGTGAATTGATGAGGGTCATATATCTGGGGATCCAGTGGATATCTCTTTCAGCCGTTAGATCGAGCTTAGGGAGGGTAGCATTAAGTACTTCGGTGATGTTCCACTTTGGGAGAATAGGAGTGGTCTAGCATTGAAAATCCCAAATGTCAAAGTCGCGAAGTAAATATGGACCATTGATAATAGAGGGATGCATGTCCATAGATCAATGACTATCTCGAAGTTTGGGTATTCGACGATATCAATGTGAATACATGGGGACGTTCAACATAGAACACCGAACGTTGAACATCGATGTTCAACGTAGAACGTCAAATGTCGAATGTCGAATTCATAGAGTGATGTGGACCATCGATCCTCAAATCCTTTGAGATTTCTCTCAGTCATCGATCCCAGTCCATTTCGGAGTTTCACGGATCGAGATTTGGAGATGTCAAAGAATATTAACCACAGGAATCTCGAAATCGCGATATGCGAAATCACGACTTAATCTGAGTTGTTAGATCAAGGTTTGATCTGGACCGTTGATCCCAGTCCATTTCGGAGTTTCAGAAATTGGGAGATGGAGAAGTCAGAGACTCTCAACATTAGGAGTCCTGAAGTGCCAAAATGTGAAATCCTGAAACAAGACACGTCATCAAACCGCGTCAACTAATAACAGGTGGCACAACCAGGCAATGACAAGTGTCAAGATGATTCAACATTTCAGGCACATGTAAGTCATAAATCAGAGTGACATGTGGCAGTTATTCGACAAGTGTCAATCCACGTGTGACGTCAGTAGGTTTACATCACTTCGGAGTTTCAGAAATCGGGAGATGGAGATGTCAAAGAACTCCTACCATAGGAGTCCCGAAGTCGCGAATCCTGAAATCGTGATATGCAAAATCATGAAGACATCAGGACCGTCGAATCACTTAGAGTGTGGACCGTTGGTCCGACTCCATTTCGGAGCTTCGGATATCGGGACATGGAGCCTCAAGAGACTCTACCATGGGAGTGCAGAAATCCCAAAATGCGAAACATGTTTTGGCTCAATATGTGGTTGCAGCCATTGGTCACATCGGTGGAAGATGAAGGAAGGAGATAGTTCAAATAAGCTCCATTTCGGAGTTTCGGGGATCGAGACATGGAGCATAATGAAATCATTACCACGGGGATCCCGAAATGCTGAAGTGTGAAATAGCGAAGTAAATGCAAGTTTCTATGAACTCAATCCAATGGTGCAAGTGAAGTTGAAAGAGATCGTAGGGCTACTTTTGTGCCTCGCAGTGTAACTGCTAGAAACCATTGATGGTCTCTGCCAGAGAATACGAAGAGAACTCTGTGTGAATCACCAGAGGAGATGAAGAGTCTCTAAGCTTCGTCCAATGAAGCAAGATGATTCTTAAGGGGATTGACAGATGGATGAGCGTTGAAGTCTAGAACTGAAACAGAAGGCGTAAGCTCGAATGTGCGAGAGAAGACGAGGAGTCTCAACTGCCAGAGAGGTTGAGGAATCTTAGCAGAACACCCAGTGATGCTAAACGCGTGGTGGGAACCACCAGAGAAGCTGAAGAGTTGCGATGATCAGGAAAAATCACTCGAGATGTGGAGGAGATTCATGGGGGCGTGAGCATGCCGAGGCATGGAAAATATTTCATGCACAAGGAGCATAGGGACGATAAGAATGTGAAAAAAAGAAGATATTAGGCTTGTTGTCATTGCGTAGGAGAATTGAGGTGTGTACAAGGAGGCAGAACACAGGAGAAGAAATGGACAGTCAAGGAATGGTGCATTGAAGGAATATGGCGCATAGAGCATAACAGGAAGAAGAACAGAAAGTGCTAGGGGTGTGCAGAAAAAACTGATTCAGACAGGGCAGAGTAGTGTAACAGAACAATGACAAGGTTGGTAAGCCATTGAATAATTTTATATCACTGTAATAAGTTTTAGTAACGAAGAATTAATAATTCAGGGTGGTTGGGAGGTGCTAGGGAGGACTGGTGTCCTCAAAGGTTCAAGTGGGTGCTTGAACACAGGGAGTTGGTGCTTCCTTCTAGTTGGTGCTAGAGAAACCAAGGAGTTGGTGCTAGAGAAACCAGGGGGTTGGTGCTCCCTTCTAGTGGGTGCTAGAGAAAACAGAGAATTGATGCTCTCAACAAGTTGCAGCTTGTAAAAACAGAGGTTGTAGCCTCACAATGAGTTGGTGCTCATATGTATGATAATGTAAAGAATGTAGATAATACTTATCATATAAAGAAAAAGAGGTTTTTACCCTGTATGGGTTTCCTCAGGAAATATTTGTCTCTATGTTTCTCATATATGTGACTGATGTTGAATGTGTCAACGTTTATTTCCCTGCATGATTGTCATCATCATTGAGTGCCTTGTAAAGTTTTTTTTTAAAAAGAAGCATNAAGGGTAGATCCTAGAGCTTAAACATGTCAAGCCATGAAGGAAATTCAACCAATAAGGCCCCTTTGTTCAATGGAACAAACTTTGCCTTCTGGAAAGTTAGAATGAGAACCTACATAATGGCTTTAGGTGCAAATGTATGGGATGTGGTAGATATTGGTTATGTAAAGCCATTTGTGCTAGCTAATAAGGATGAAAAATTAGAATTTAGCTTCAACTCTAAGGCTATGAATGCTATCTTGAGTGGGCTTGCAGAAGTAGAATTCATAAAAGTTATGCACCTAGGAACTGCCAAAGAAATGTGGGACAAACTCATTAGAAGTTATGAGGGTAATGAGAAGGTAAAGGATGCAAAGATTCAAACCTACAGAATACAGTTTGAATAGCTAAATATGAACGAAGATGAAACTGTTGGAAAACACTTTCTGAGAGTAGAAGAAATGGTAAGTGCAATGAAGGCACTTGGTGAAACAATTGGGAAACCTTCTTTAGTTCAAAAAATCTTGAGATCTCTCCCAGATAGGTTCAACCCGAAGGTCTCTGTTATAGAATAACTTAATGATCTAAAAACCTTGCAGTTTGACCAACTTCTAGGAACATTGACTGCATATGAAATGAGAATATTTAAAGATAAACCCACCTCCAAAGAAGCATCATTTAAAGCAGAAAAGAATGAGGATTCTGAGCCCGATGAAATTGAAGAAAAATTTGTGAAGAGACTGAAGAAGGGATCATGCAAATACAAAGGTAAACTGCCTTTCAAATGCTTTAACTGTGGTAGGATAGTTCATTTTGCAAACAAATGTCCCCACAAAGGAAAGGATCAGACTTATGATGATGAGGAGAAATACAAACACAGAAATTTCTTTAAAGAGAATAACTTTAAGAAGAAAAGTCTATGTGCAAACAATGATGATGATCCTTCAGATGATGAAGACAATGATTCATCTATTGAAGATAAACTAAATGACTTCATACTTATGGACAAAGAGGACTACGACAATAATAACACAGGGAGTGATGTTAATGAAGAAGAAGATGTGGTTGACATGGAAGGAGAATTGACCAGTGCATTGGAAGAGATTGACAGACTAAGAATCAAGAAAAGAAAGCAAAGACAATTGTTGATACAGTTCGAGAAAGACAGTAAAGAACCTGATGAATACCTTGTCCTACTAAAAGTAGAATTGGAAGAGGCAAAGAAAATTGAAGAGATTCTGAAACAACAGCTATTAGAAAAGAAGGCAAGATGTGAATCATTAGAACAAGAAGTAGTGAAAACAAGGAAAGAAATGGATAAGTTTCAAGCCTTGTATAATCATAATCTGTCAAGTATCAAAGCCTCAGAAGGATTAGCCACCATTCTGAATCATCAAAGGAATCCAAAGCTGAAAACTGGTTTGGGTTATGAAGAGGGATCAAGCAGTGGGAAGACAGGAAATGAAGAACCCATCAAGTTTGTCAAAAGTACAACCAATGACAATAACAAACCTGCAGAAACCAAGGAAGACAATCAGCCACCGAGGATGAGTAAAGAAAAAGGTGCTAGGACTAAATTTGTAGAACAAAGAAACAATGCTCTCTCTACTGAAAGACATCATCAGCAAGAAAGAAATCAATTTGCTCAAAGAAGACAACCATTTTCCAGGTACAAAGAATTTTTCTATGGCTATTGTTTCTATTGTTCTAACTTTGGTCACAAAGATGTAAATTGTTCCTTAAGACTTAGACATGAGCAATTAATATTTCAAAGGAATAAATACTTCCCACAACAAAGAATGATACAGTCAAGTAATAATCCTTCACAGACTGCAAATTGCCAAATTAAGTCTGGACACATACAACAAAGGAGGTCAAGAAATAATCAACAGTCAATAAGTAGGCAACACTGCAACAATAAGTTTGACTTATTGAATAATGAGGTTGAATTCTACACCTATCATAACTTTGGACATAAATCTATTGACTGTCGGTTAAGGAACTATGAACAAGATTCGAAATCCCCTGCTGAAAATGTCAAGTTTTGGAAGAAGAAGGAAAGTAACAAGTGTGTATTAGTATTGTCTGCTCAAAGAAAAATGAACCCTTGGTATATAGACAGTGGATGCTCCAAACACATGACAAGAGACAAAGGCAAGTTTCTATCTCTAAGTGAAAGCAAATCAGGAAGTGTAACCTTTGGAAATGATGCTCCAGGGAAAATAAAAGGAAAATGGATGGTGAGCTTAAGTAATGGAAAAGGAAAATCCCAAGATGTTCTACTTGTGGATGGGCTGAAACATAATCTGCTCAGTGTAAGTCAAATGCGTGACAGAGGATGCGAGGTGTTGTTCACGTCCAAGGACTGCAAGATAAAGTTTGTAAACTTGAGACAAGTGGTGGCCAAAGGCATAAGGACAAAAAATAATGTATATGTGCTGAAAGAAAATAGAGAAGAATGTCATCTAAGAAAACATGATGAAATATGGTTATGGCATAGGAGACTTGGACATCTAAAATTTGACCACTTAATCAAACTCAAAAACCTCAAGGCAGTAAAAGATCTTCCGAGAATTTCAAAGCCCCAAGATTCAATGTGTAAACCCTGTCAAGTAGGGAAGCAAAACAGGACACAGTTTAAGTCCAAGAGTTTTACATCAACAGAGAAACCACTCCAACTAGTTCATATGGATTTATGTGGACCATCAAGACAGGAAGGCACAGGGAAAGAAAACTACTTCATGCTGATTATCGATGATTACTCTAAACTTACTTGGGTTTCCTTTCTCAAAGAAAAAGCTGAAGCATTTGAGAAGTTTAAAATATTCAAGGCTTTAACTAAGACTCAAACAGGGAAGAGGTTAAAGGCAGTAAGATCAGACAGGGGAGGAGAGTTTATGTCAAGAGACTTCAAGGAATTCTGAAATGAGCATGGGATCAAGAGAAAATACACAATCCCAAGAACTCCACAACAGAATGGAGTAGTTAAGAGGCAAAACAGAACAATGCAGGAAATGACCAGGTCAATGATGAATGAGAAGAACATTGGCAAAACCTACTGGGTAGAAGCAATACACACAGTAGTCCATGTTCTTAACAAAGACCACCTCAGACCACAAAGTGACAAGACACCTTATGAATTATGGTTTGGAAGACCTGCCTTAATCAAACACTTCAAAGTCTTTGGGAGTAAATGGTACATAAAGAATAATGATGAGAACCTCGGAAAATATGATGACAGGTCAAATGAAGGTATTTTCTTAGGGTATGCTACAAACAGTAAAGGATACAGATGTTATAATAAGAGGCTACATAAAATGGTTGAATGTATTGATGTAAAAATTGATGAAGGAATCCCAGCAAGAGAGGTGTACAGTAATGAGTCTTCTACAGAAGACACAGCTAAAGTTGAAGTTGAACAGGTCCAAGAATCATAAAACAAAGACTTTGAATTAGATGAAGACTCAGACACTCAGACAGACTCAAATCAGCAGTCAACTACAAATTCCTCCTCCAGAATCATTCAAAAGAATCATCCTCCAAGTTAGATAATTGGGGAAAAAGACTAAGGTGTACAAACCAAAATAAAGCTAATCAAAAACACCAAACAATATCATACAGCCTTCATATCCATGATGGAACCCAAGAATTTTAATGAAGCCAGCAAAGATGACCACTGGGTTAAAGAAATGAATGAAGAACTTGATCAGATTGAGAAAAACAATACATGGGAGATGGTTCAAAGACCTGAAGGTAAAAACATCATTGGCTCCAAATGGATCTTTAAGAATAAGTTGAATGAGCAAGGACAAGTTAT
>ML777106.1:408770-445123 GCA_009831015.1 Picea engelmannii | reverse complement strand
AAAGAAAAAGAGGTTTTTACCCTGTATGGGTTTCCTCGGGAAATATCTGTCTCTATGTTTCTCATATATGTGACCGATGCTGAATGTGTCAACGTTTATTTCCCTGCATGATTGTCATCATCATTGAGTGCCTTGTAAAGTTTTTTTTTAAAAAGAAGCATAATTGTTTAAGCACGGTAACAACTGATTCACCCACACCCTCTCAGTTGTCCAACACCTTATTCCTTTTATAGCATGACATGTATCATCCCTTAAAGAGGACATGTGTTACCCCTGGCCCTCACCACGTGTCAGCCTCTAGTTCGTGCCTACCTAGCCAATGTGTTTGCTGACGCAACTGAGACTCCGGGAGTTTAGGACTTTGGGAATTCGAAAGATTTGGGGCATAGTATAGTAGAGGGATGATCAATGTAGATCATTGATCGTCGAACGTCGAATACATAGAATGTATATCTTTGATCGTCGAAAATCAAAGGCATATAATGTCGATCGTCGATCGCTGAACACCAAAGACGTAGAACATCGATCTTCGATTGTTGAATGTCAAATACGTATAATGTCAATTGTCGATTTTCGAATGTCGAAACATTCAACGTTGATCATTGATCCTCGAATGTTGAAAACATAAAACGTCAATCAAAGAATGACTAAGACCACATGGAGAGATTGTGGGACTTAGGGTAGCATGGATGCAGTAAGAAAAGGGGCGTTCAACACCGAACACCGAACACCAAAAACTCAAACTAATAACGCCCAGATAACTTTGGGAGGTTGTATCTTGCAAACTAGGGATCGTATTTTGAGTCAGTAATAGTCATTAGAAAGATACATATGAGTAGAAAGGGATGGAGACCTTAGAGAGATGATTTCAAATAATTCAAACAAGCAAAACTTTGATTCCCCATCCTTAGAAAGGGTATTTAGGGGTCGGGTGTGTTACAAATTGGTATCAGAGCTTGGAAACAACACTTGGCCTACTTGGGCTTATGTACGATTCACATAAAATATTATTATAGAACTTTATGGGGTAACACCCTACCTTACCCCTTATATAAGAAACTTGTTTGAACCTCTACTGAAGAGAGGAATGAAAAATTCTATTGTTGGTAGATGCTTTGGAAGTATGCATTGTATGTTGCCAATGTTTCCAAATAAAGAATCCAACTTCACTTTGCAATAATATGTGTTGTTCATGAATTGGTAGATTAGTAACTAACATAAATTATTTTGTTAGCACTCAAGCAGTCAGTGAACAGTGGGAAAACTACAGTGTAAGGGATGGTGACACACCATGAGTTGGGGGAGATCTCACACAATAGAGAGGAAGAATCTGATGAAAGGAGGGCAGTGGAAACCCCTCCAGATTTGGTCAAAACAATAAAAATAATCATGGCATAATTACAGAGTTATAAGGATGACAATGAAAGGTTGATAAAGGAGTAGGAAAAGAATATTGAAATTAATGCATTCCTACTGCAAAGTATGTCAGATATACAAAGGAAACTACAACATGGTCTAGTTGCCAGTCATGTGGACAAGCATCATACTAAGAAAACTCCATTTCCACCTAAGATACAAAAGCATGATACAAAAAGTGGCCACACTAGGAGGAGCACCTCAAGGAAGTCCTAACATGGAGAGAAGAGAAACTCATTGGAATGTCCCTATGAGGACACTGACAACTTAAAGGAATCCTCTACTGGAAAAACTAGTTCCCATTCTCATATGGGAGGAAAGAAGAGGAAGCATTCCAAGAGTCATGACCCTAAAGAGTTCGATAAATCCAAACTGCCCACCTTCTATGGAGATATTAAGAGGGGGAAAGAACAAGAATTTTGGCTACTCGGCTTGAAGAAGTACTTTAGAGTCCATGACTACTCTGAAAACTTAAAGGCTCGGATAGCCATTTTCAACCTGAATGGGAAATCTTCCATTTGGTGGGAGGACCTTAGTAATGTGAAATGAATCCATGAGAAGGACTTGTCATGGAAACAATTTGAGAAATACTTCAAGAATAAGTATCTATCAGAAAAGTACTTTGATGGGAATACTAAGGAGTTCTATGAACTAAAGATGGGAAAACTCAACATAGATGAGTATATTAACAAATTCCTCGATATGATGAGGTATGTTCCCTACATAAAGGATGAAAAGGTAAAGATGCAATAATTTATTAGTTGATTACCTCAGTCCTATCGGGACATAATTGAGTTTGATGAGCCAAAGACCTTAGAAGATATGATTTGAAAAGCAAGGTATTCTATGAGAAATTCAAGAATAAGATAGAAACCCATGAAGAGTGGAAGAAGCAAAACAATTTGGGATTTAATAAGAAGGGTTTTAAACCATTGAGATTTAAGAACCATGGTAAGAGATCTAGTATGAGCCTTCCTACAAGAAGTGTGTATCAACAAAATTTTCCATCCCAGAGTGGAAATAAGCCATTTGGAGCAGTTCCAAGTAAGACTGATAACACGAAGAGAGAACCATTTGTTGAGGGACTGTCCACATAGGAACCAAAGAAATAAGAGGGTCTACAACATCCAAGAGGCTAACATAGTCAATGATGTGTCTAGGAGCATGCCATAAATTTATGCAACATTGGATAATAGACAAGTTTACCACCAAGATTCAGTGGTGGAGATGGAAAGTACGATTTCCAACCATCATGTTTCCATTTTAATTGACCATGGTTCTAATTTGAGTTATGTTTCCCCTCGAATTCTTGAGAAATGTAAATTGCAGCAAGTTAAACAAGTTAAGTCATGGCTGGTACAACTATCCATTGGAACCAAAATAAAAGTAACAAAGGTCATACCAACATGCCAATTCGTTATAAGAGGGTTTCCCACCCAAGCGAACCTAAACATACTTCCTCTAGGATCTTATGACCTGTTTATTGGCATGGACTGGTTGGCTTCCCACAAAACCAAGTTGGATTTTTACAGTAAAAAATTGGAGTGTGAAAATGAATAAGGAAGAAGGGTAACCCTACAAGGGATTCAAAATCATGTCTCAGTGAGACAAATATCATCCCTCCAAGTGAAGAACTATTGCAAAAAGGGATGTCCCTTGTATGCAATACAAGTACTAAAATATGTTGAGAATGACAAACCCAGCCTAGAAGACCATCCCATATTAAGATAATATAAAGATGTATTCCTAGAAGAGGTGTTGAGTCTACCTCCAAGAAGGAATATTGACTTCTTAATAGAACATGTACTAGGAGTGGTTCCAATGTCTAGAACACCCTATAGTATGAGTACACTAGAGATAGTTGAGCTCAAACTATAGTTGAAGGAGATGTGGGACAAGGGCTACATTCAACCTAGTGTGTCCCCATGGGGAGCACCAACCTTTTTTTTGAAAAAGAAAGATGGCATACTCAGATTATGCATAGATTATAGATAACTCAATAACATGACCATCAAGAATAAGTATCCCTTACCAAGGATTGATGACTTGTTTGACCAATTAAGGGGTGCTACAATATTCTCCATGATTGACTTGAGGTATGGATACCATCAGGTCTAAATTAAAGATGAATACATCCACAAGACAACCTTTAGGACAATGTATGGTCACTATGAATTTGTGGTGGTGCCATTTGGGCTTATCAATGCACCAACCACTTTTATGTTCTTAATGAATAACGTATTCATAAATTTCTTGGATAGGTTTGTGTTGGTTTTCATTGATGATATCCTAATCTATTCCAATAATAGCGAAGAACATGAAGAACATCTCAATCTAGTAAGCCAAGTACTAAGAGAACATCAAATCTATGCTAATCTTAGTAAGTGTCACTTTTTCCAGAAACAAGTCCATTACTTAGGCCATGTTATTCCAGAAGAAGGAGTGGTAGTTGATATTGACAAGATTAAATCCATCATGGATTGTCCTACCCCAAACGATGTATCTAATATCAGATCCTTTATGGGCCTAGAAGGATACTATAGGAGGTTCATAAAGGGATTCTCCAAGATTGGTTGCCCAATCACCTCCCTTCAGAAAAAAGGGATTAAATCCATTTGGACATCAAAACATGAACAAATATTTCAAGAGTTGAAATACCTTCTAACCAACACACCTATACTGAAGATTGCAGACCCAAACAATGACTTCCTTGTGTGTACATATTCTTACAAGGAAGGGATTAGAGGAGTCCTTATGCAAGAAGGACATGTGATTTGATACGAATCCATAAAATTGAATGAGCATGAAGTCAATTATGTGACCCACGATATGGAATTGGATGCCATAGTGCATGCTTTAAAAATTTGGAGGTATTACCTCTTAGGTAGAATACTTGTACTTATAACAGACCATAATGGGTTGAGATATTTGTTTGACCAACCAAAACTCAATGTAAGGTAATATAGGTGGATGGATATCCTTAGTGAGTTTTATTTTGAAATCAAACATATCAAAGGAAAGGATAATAGGATGGTTGATTCCCTTAGTATAAGTATGAAAGTGGTTCACTTGGCAGCTGTAAGCGCCAGTGAATCAGACATCCAAGAGAGAGTCAAAAGTGCACAAGAAATAGATGCTTAATGATGGCATTTTGACTCACAAGGGAAGATTATATATTCCAAATTGTGACGACTTGAATAGGTTCATAATGGATGAAATGCACAAAAGACCATATACTGGTCATCCTAGTTATCATAAAATGATCACGGCCACTAGGAAACTATTTTATTGGCACAGAATGAAAAAGGACATAGCCGGCTACTTAGCTAAGTGTCTAGAATTTCAACAAGTCAAGGCAGAGCACCGGAACCCAATAGGGTTATTGCATCCCCTACCAATTACCAAATGGAAATGGAAACCATCTCCATGGATTTCATCAGAGGATTACCAAGATCAACCAAACAAAACGACGCTATCATGGTAGTTGTGGACAAACTAAGAAAGGCTGCTCACTTCATACACGTCAAGTCAACTTGCAAGGAAATAGATATTTCCATCATTTTCATGAAAGAGGTATTTATACTGCATGACATGCCTAAGGAAATTATATCCGAAAGAGATACAAAATTTACTTCAAACTTTTGGAAATATCTGTTTGTTGGTTTTGAAAACAAATTTCTCTTTAGTACAGCCTATCACCCTCATAATTGATGCAAATGTGCCACCCAGGGCACATCCACTCCCACAGGACCTCCTTTTCCTTCGGCCCGAAGAACTATATTGCTCTTCAACTTCCTTATCAAAAGTTCTCAACACCCACAGAATGCCTCTTATGATCTCCCTACTTCATGTCGGGAAATCAGACCTCGCGTGATTGCGAGTCTTGAACTCACGGGATCGGTACTTACAAATCCCCGAACCTCGATGAATATCCACCACGTATTCCTTGTTCTTGTCGGGAATTCTCCTGTCGGGAAATCGGCACTGGCACTGTCATGAATCACTTACCTCACTAATTCCTGACTCCTGATCCCTGATGGCACCTTCTCTGCTCCTTAGCTCCCTCCGGCTAACTCCTTCTCATGCGATCGGCGTGTCCATGGGACCATGTGCTTTCCCCTGTCGGAATTTTGGAATTCGCGGAATTGAAATGCGTAGAACTCACACTCGCGGGATCTCCGATCCTCCGATTCCCGATGACACCTGGCGTTGATCCACTGTAAGGCTCGACCTTCCAACACCTGTCCTATGCCCTGGTGTCTATGGCCCACTCTCCAGTAGTGATCAGGAAATCATGTTTCGGGATATCGCGATTCCCGTAACCCTTGTTCACAGACCCTTCCAAGTCTCAATCTCCGATACGGATGACACCTGTCCTCCACTGAAGTGCTATGACTGTGGGACCGTCACGCTTTGGGATTTCGCGACTTCTCCTGTCGTGAGTTTCTCATCACCGAGAATCCCAATATGTCGATCCCCGATGCACATGTGAACTCTCTCCTCCACGTCACCGCCTCCTCGTCGCTCTATCGGGTATCGTGAAATCGCAATTTATAATGCAACAAGCCCGTTGTACACGGAAACCCTGAAATGCCGAACCCCGATTCTTTCAGATCCTCGGACACATGTCCCTCAAATCAATGGCTCCGAACGTGTCGGGAAATCGCAGATCACAATTCCTATATGCAAGAGTTTCACGACTCCGAAAATCTTGATTCTCCGATGAGATGAACCCCGACTCTTCTCCGGATGTCTGACACGTGTCCAGTCAAGATCCACGGCTGAGATCCTTTCTCGGGATTTCGAGAACTACACGGTCTCAATTCTCTTGTTCAGCAAAACCTCAATGAACCTGATATCCGAGGACTCCTCTGGGACTCCTCCTCTGTTAGCTAGGGCTTAAACCCGACGCAACTTCTCGAGATCTAATGGCTGACGAGATTTCGTCGATCTCCTTTGCGAATTTTGATCGTCGATTCCTCTTTCTCTTCTTGAGGACTTCTTGGCATGGAAACCTCATGTGCAATCTTCGATAATGATATCATGAAATTTCTATACCTCTTGGGCTCTCCCACTCTAATCCTTTCAGAGGAGCTTGCGCGTACTCCTTGCGCTCAGCCTTCAACAACTTCCCAAGTGTTGAATCTTTCCGACTCTGCGCACTTCCTGCAGCAGCAGCCTTCGATCTCCTTTGCTCAGATTTACAAATGAGACTTCTTCTTCAGCCTGCACACTCCTTTCATGGCTTCAACAACCCACTTCCACTTCTGGGTGAATGAGGACAAAAGTTAAGCTAATGAGCCCTCATCAACGCACTCCTTGCGAATGAATTCAAATGCACACCCTGCAGGAATCTCCTAGCTCAGACAGAGAAACAATTGAACCTCACTCTCTCTCCCTTTCAGACTTTAGTTTGAAACATGAAATCACATTCACAACATATACAAAGAAAATGCATATCAAGAAGCAAACATTCATGAGCACATAAACAATATACACAGAGAAACAACACCAGCCAGGGGTTTGAATCAGAACTTTCTTCTATTAATTCAAATGCCTGTACATGGGTGTTCTTCATACACTATTCTCTGCCTACTCTTCTCTTTTCCTAAATGCTTCCACATGTTACAATGGTACAATGAGGGTGTCTATATCCGTTTTCCCTCTCGAATCTCTAAACTATCAAATCTAGACTTAAAATCCTATCTACCAGCATTAACTAGATTAAATGCCTCCTATCTACTTTAGACAAGAGCGTATGGCTCGAGGTCTGATAAAATATACAAAAGGTGCTCCTTCATAAATGGTTCCTTGAAGTTTTGGCGCTTCCTTTCCAAAAAGAAGTTTTCAAAGAAATATGTCATGTGTTAAAAAACACATGCGCTGGCTCCACGCTCGCTTTGGTAATTGCGATGCTCCTGCATCATACTCCCTTGCTTGAAAGATTTCATGGGCTCCTGTCCATGAGATCCTGCACGGTATGTCCATGTTTCTGAATCTCCACTTCCATCCCCCAGCTGGCATCTTCGAGTGGCATCTTCCACTCGAAGTATTGCTTCCATCTGGTCTTTTTGCTCACCCTCTTATCAAGTATACACTCCATCTGTGGCTTTTTTGCAATCGACATCTGCTTCTGCCACTGGATTTCTGGTTGTTCATCATTTCCAGCTCTTGCTTCCTCATCCTTATAGCGATATAAGTCTGAGACATTGAACGTCAGAGATATTCCGATGCCATCTGGCAACTCAATTTCATAAGCGTTTTCTCCCAATTTCTTTAGGAGTCTGCATGGTCCAATTTTATTCATTTTTAGCTTGTTGTATGTTCCCCTCGGGAACCTTTCCTTCCTCAGATGTGCTAGAACTAGATCACCAACTTTGAACTGAAGTTGTCTTCGATGCCGATCCGCTCTGCGCTTATATTCTTGGTTTGATTCCAGCAATCGCTCCTTCACCCTGCTGTGAAGTTCCTTCATCGCCTCTGCGAATTATTTAGCGCTTGCGCTCTTAGTCATTATCTGCTCTGAGTCCCTCAGTTCAGAAACTCCTATTAGCTGCCTGCCATATACAATTTCAAATGGAATTTTTTCTGTGCTCCTGTTCACTGAGTCATTGTATGCGAACTCTGCCTGTGGCAACACATTATCCCAGCTGCTATGGTGCTCTGTCACCAAGCTTCTTAATAAATCTCCCAGACTTCTATTCACCACCTCTATTTTCCCATCTGTCTGAGGATGATAGGAAGAACTAAACATCAAATTTTTCCCCATATTCTTCCAAAGTGTCCTCCAGAAATGTCCAATGAATTTCGTATCCCTGTTCGATACTATGCTTCTTGGTAAACCATGAAGTCAAATGACCTCTTTGAAGAACAAATTTGTGATGTGAGTCGCATCGCTAGTCTTCTAGCATGGAATAAAATGTACCATTTTGGAAAACCTGTCAACCACCACAAAGATCGAATCATGTCCTCTTTGCGTCCTAGGCAATCCCAATATGAAATCCATGTTGATTTCATCCCACGGCCTCTCGGGTATGGTTAATGGTTGATAGAATCCCGCATTCTGCTTCCTGCCCTTTGAATGCTGGAAAATTCTACATCTGTCGACAAACTTCTTGACCTCCGACCGCATTCCTGGCCAAAAGTATGCTTCACTCAGCTTTGCAAATGTCTTGTCGTGGCCAAAATGCCCTGCTAATCCAGCACTATGCTTCTCCTTTACCAAATTCTCCCTCATGGAGCAATTCGGAATGCATAACTGATTTCCTATGAACAACAGTCCATTTTGGATCATGTAATCTTTCCATGGGCTTCTGTCTCTGAGAACTAGATTCTCAGTTTCTTCATATGCCTCTGCAAAATCTGCATCACCTGCATACATGTCCCTAAGATTTTCAAAACCCAATGTTTTGACTCGGAACTCCTGTAGCAACAAACACTTCCTGCTCAAAGCATCAGCCACTTTGTTAGCAGTACCTGAAATGTGTTTAATTACAAATGTAAAATTCTGCATATACTCTACCCATTTAGCATGTTTCTGATTCAACTTCTCCTGTTGAGTCACAAACTGCAATGCATGATTATCACTATACAAAACAAATTCTTTCGGGATCAAGTAATGTCTCCACTTCTTCAACACCTGTATGATAGCATAAAACTCTTTATCATACATGGAGTATTTTACTTTTGCCTAATCCAGCTTCTCGCTGAAATATGCAATTGGTCTGTCCTCCTGACTCATAACTGCTCCTATGGCAAAGCCACTTGCATAACATTTTACTTGGAACACTTTCGTAAAATATGGCAACACCAAAACCGGATGTTCTGTGATCTTCCGCTTCAATAGATTGAAGCTCTTCTCTGCCTCTTCAGTCTAATGAAAATATTTATGTCTTTTCCTGACTGTGTCCATCATCACTGCGCTAATTCCACTGAAATTCCTGATGAATTTTCGGTAGAAACTAGCCAATCCATGAAAACTTCTCACCTCGAAAATATTTCTCGGTGATGGCCAATTTTTAATTACCTCCACTTTACTTGGATCCATCTTTAATTTATTTGCCGATATGAAAAACCCCAAGTAAATGAGTTATGTCTTCATAAATGAAGATTTCCTCATGTTTATCAACAGCTTCTCCTACTGTAGCTTCTTCATTACTGCAACTAAATGATTCAGATGTTCTACTTTTGCTTAACTAAAAATTAATATGTCATCCAGATAAACAATGAAAAACTTACCAATGAATTCCTTCAACACTTCATTCATCAATCTCATGAAGGTACTCAGTGCATTCATCAAGCCAAACGGCATGACTAGCCACTCATACAACCCTTCATTGGTTTTGAATCCTATCTTCCACTCGTCGCCTTCCCTCATGCGAATCTGATGGTATCCACTTTTCAAATCAACCTTTGAAAAAAATTTGGCTCCACTTAAAAAATCCATCAAGTCATCCATCCGTGGCAATGGAAACCTGTACCTGATGGTTATCTTGTTAATGGCTCTGGAATCGATGCACATCCTCCAAACTCCATCTTTCTTTGGACTCAGTACTGTTGGAATAGCACATGGACTTAAGCTTTCCCTGATCAGTCCTTTATCCAATAGTTACTGTACCTGCCTTTCGACTTCTTCATTTTCCTGCGGCGTCAACCTGTATGCATCTTTGTTTGGCAAACTAGCTCCTGGTATGAGGTCTATATGATGACTCACACTCCTCATCGGTGGAAACAACTGAGGTAATTCGTCTACCACAATGTCAACGAACTATTCCAGCAGTTCCTGAATTTCTTCTGGCAAGTCATCCACTCTTGTGCTAGTCAAAACAATTTTTGGTTTCCTGACCACAAAGAATTGTGGATCTTCCTTCTTCTTTACTTCTGCCAGAAGTTCCTTTCCACTCATGATAAGTACAATATTTCTCGGTTCTGGTTTTACTTCTTTATCTTTAATTGGAAGTAGCATATGTGTTCTTCCATTCTTCTCCAAAGTATACGTATTCATCTTCCCATCATGAATTACGTTCCTGTCATATTTCCATGGTCTTCCTAGCAATAAATGACATACATCCATAGGAATAACATCACCGAGTATTTTATCATTATATCCTCCTATCTTGATGTCAACTAAGCACTGTTTGGTGACACTTACCTGATGTCCCTTCTGTAGCCATGAGACTTTATATGGACTCGGGTGATCAGTTGTCTCCAACTCTAGTTTCTCCACCATCTCGGTTGAAACGAGATTATCTGTGCTTCCGCTATCCACAATAACCTTGCATTTCCTGTCTTTGGTCTTGCATGTGGTTCTGAAAATTTGGTTCCTCTGAGCCGTGTCCTCCACCTCCTTATCGAGTGTTAAGAGAACCTTACGCATCATCAATGACCTTCCATCTTCTGTGTCTTCTGCCTCAACATCTCGCCTCTGTGCCTCGGCGATGTGAGCTTCTCCTCCATCCTTCTTCCTATCTGGACAGTCAACTGCCTTGTGTCCATTCTTTCCGCATGTGAAGCATGTGATGACTCCACCTATGCCTCTTCCTCTACCTTTGGTACGAGGAAATGTGTTATTATCAATGTATCCTCCGCTCTGTTCTGTCTGTTGCCTTTTTTGTTCAGCGTACTGGCCTCGCTGCGAACTTCCACCTCTTTATGTTCTAGTCTGACGCTTCTTCCAGTCGTCCTTGGATTTCTGGAACCTATCTTGGGCAACTGACTTACCCTTTGGTTGGCTTCTACCTCTGCCTCATTGTGTTGGCTTATGGCTTAGCTTCTCTTCATCTTTCAACGCCATTTGATACGCATCCTCCACCATTCTGATGGTTTTCATACTCATCTCGTCCTGGATATCGTATCTCAAGCCATTCATATACCTGGCAACTTTTTCATCATCGCTCTCCAGATGACCTGCTCTGATATTTAGCATATAAAATTCCTCAGTATACTCCTTTACTGTCATCAACTTCTGTCTCAGGTTCTGCATTCTCCTGAACAGTGTGATTTGATAATCCCTTGGGATGAACTTTGCCTTCATCTTTGCAATCATTCGATCCCATCTTTTTATCTTTTGCTTGCCTTTGGAACATCTATCTGCTTGAAGCTCGTCCCACCATAATGCTGCGTGTCCCTTCAATTTTGTGACAACATGTCTAACCTTTTTATCCTCTTCGATATCCTCATAATCGAAGTAGGTGTCAAGAGATATAATCCAATCTAGAAGCTCTTCTACATCCAGATTTCCTTCATAAGCTGGAATGTCCATCTTTGTTTTTGAACTCATCCGGGCGATAGCTTTAATTAATCGCTCATTGGCTGCATCTTCGGCTGCAATTTCTCCTTGTTGTTCGACTTCAACTTCGCCTTCGGAGTCACTCAGATCTCCAGCACTGGCTTTCCATCTCTTCACTACTTCCATATCTTCTAATCTCACTCGGAGATCACGTATCTACCTCTCCATTTATGTATTATGTACTTGTCTTCCTCTTCCTCTCTGGTTCCCCCTATCCTCTGGATCGGGTGATTGTCTCTCTCTCCTCAGTGGCATGGTGAAATTTTCTCTTCTTCTCTGCTACAGAAAGCAAAGAGATTTTCTCGCTCTGATACCACTCTGACACAAATGCGCCACCCAGGGCACGTCCTCTCCCACAGGACCTCCTTTTCCTTCGGCCCGAAGAACTAAATTGCTCTTCAACTTCCTTATCGAAAGTTCTCAACACCCACATAATGCCTCTTATGATATCCCTACTTCACGTCGGGAAATCAGACCTTCCATGATCGCGAGTCTTGAACTCACAGGATCGGTACTTACAAATCCCCAAACCCCGATGAATATCCACCACGTATTCCTTTCTCTTGTCGGGAATTCTCCTGTCGGGAAATCGACACTGGCACTATCATGAATCACTTACCTCACGGATTCCCGACTCCCGATCCCCGATGGCATCTTCTCCGCTCCTTATCTCCCTCTGGCTAACTCCTTCTCATGTGACCGGCGTGTCCATGGGACCACGTGCTTTCCCCTATCGAAATTTTGGAATTCGCGGAATTGAAATGCGTAGAACTCACACTCGCGGGATATCTGATCCTATGATTCCCGATGACACCTGGAGTTGATCCACTGTAAGGCTCGACCTTCCAACACCTGTCCTATGCTCTGGCGCCTATGGACCACTCTCTAGTAGTGATCGGGAAATCGCGTTTTGGGATATCGCGATTCCCGTAACCCTTGTTCACAGACCCTTCCAAGTCTCGATCTCTGATACGGATGACACCTGTCCTCCACTAAAGTGCTATGACTGTGGGACCGTCGCGCTTCGGGATTTCGCGACTTCTCCTGTCGTGAGTTTCTCGTCACCGAGAATCCCGATATGTCGATCCCCGATGCACGTGCGAACTCTCTCCTCCATGTCACCGTCTCCTCATCGCTCTATCGGGTATCGCGAAATCGCAATTTCTAATGCAACAAGCCCGTTGTATGCGAAAAACCCGAAATGCCGAACCTCGATTCTTTCAGATCCTCAGACACATGTCCCTCAAATCAATGGCTCCGACCATGTCGAGAAATCCCAGATCGCAATTCCTATATGCAAGAGTTTCACGACTCCGTAAATCTTGATTCTCCGATGAGATGAACCCCGACTCTTCTCTGGATGTCTGACGCGTGTCCAGTCAAGATCCACGGCTAAGATCCTTTCTCAGGATTTTGAGAACTACACGGTCTCGATTCTCTTGTTCAGTAAAACCTCGATGACCCTGATATCCGAGGACTCCTCCGGGACTCCTCCTCTGTTAGCTAGGGCTTAAACCCAGTGCAACTTCCCGAGATCTAATGGCTGATGGGATTTCGTCGATCTCCTCTGTGAATTCTGACCGTCGATTCCTCTTTCCCTTATTGAGGACTTCTTGGCACGGAAACCTCCTGTGCAATATTCGATAATGATATCGTGAAAGTGCTATACCTCTTGAGCTCTCCCACTCTAATCCTTTCAGAGGAGCTTTCATGTACTCCTTGCGCTCAGCTTTCAACAACTTCCCAAGTGTTGAATCTTTCCGACTCTATGCACTTCCTACAGCAGCAGTCTTTGATCTCCTTTGCTCAGATTTACAACTGAGACTTCTTCTTTAGCCTACGCACTCCTTGCATGGCTTCAACAACCCACTTCCACTTATGGGTGAATGAGGACAAAAGTTAAGCTACTGAGCCCTCATCAACGCACTCCTTGCAGATAAATTCAACTGCACACCCTGCAGGAATCTCCTAGCTTAGACAAAGAAACAATTGAACCTCACTCTCTCTCCCTTTCAGACTTTAGTTTGAAACATGAAATCACATGCACAGCATATACAAAGCAAATGCATATCAAGAAGCAAACATTCATGAGAACATAAACAATATACACAGAGAAACAACACCAGCCAGGGGTTTGAATCAGAACTTTCTTCTATTAATTCAAATGCCTGTACATGGGTGTTCTTCATACACTATTCTCTGCATGCTCTTCTCTTTTCCTGAATGCTTCCACATGTTACAATGAGGGTGTCTATATCCGTTTTCCCTCTCGATTCACTAAACTATCAAATCTAGACTTAAAATCCTATCTACCAGCATTAACTAGATTAAATGCCTCCTATCTACTTCTGACAAGAGTGTATGGCTCGAGGTCTGATACAATATACAAAAGGTGCTCCTTCATAAATGGTTCCTTGAAGGTTTGGTGCTTCCTTTCCAAAAAGAAGTTTTCAAAGCAATATGTCATGTGTTAAAAAACACATGCGCTGGCTCCACACTCGCTTTGGTAATTGCGATGATCCTGCATCAATAATGATGGGAATATGGAGAGGGTAAACCATGTTAAAATACATGATAAGTATGCATGTAATGCATCAAACCAATAAGTGGGAGGACTACCTACCACTGGTAGAATTTGCCTACAACAATGGCTATCAAGAGTCATTAAAAATGAGCCCTTTTGAAGCCCTCTATGGAAGACAATGCAACATTCCAATCAACTGGAAAAACCCAGTAGACAGAGTTACAATCAGGCCAGATATGCTAAAGGAAATGGAACAACAAGTAATTCAGATCAGATAAAATCTGAAGATAGCCCAGGATAGATAGAAGAGCTATGAAGACATGAAAAGGACTCCTAGACAGTTCAAAGCAGGGGATCATGTGTATCTCCGAGTTAGACCCAAGAAAATATCTTTGAAGATGGGAGCTTGTGCCAAGATGGCATCTCGGTATTGTGGACCCTTTGAATCTTTGGATAGAGTGGGACCAATAGCATATCATCTAGCACTTACTCCCACATTGAAGGCACATAATGTTTTCTGTGTTTCTTTATTAAAGAAGTATGTACATGATTCTAATCATATTATTGATTGGTCTATGATTTAGGTGAAACCCGAGAGATAATTCCTTCCAGAACCTCAATTCATAATAGATAGGAAGGAAATCCCACTCAATAATAGAACCATTGCATAGGTCAAGGTGCAGTGGAAACACTTTGGCCCAGATGAGGCTACATGGGAAATGGAGGATTCCATGAAACAAGAATATCCATTTTTGTTTACTTCTGTACATACAGAGCACATCGACAGATAGAATATTGACGACGATGCTCCTTTAAGGGGGAGGGGATTGTAATACCTCAATTTACCCTAGTTTGTAAATATAATTATAACTAGCAAAGAGACTATGGTGGACTAAATATGTGTGAATGTTTGATTTGATGAACATTTGTATAAAAGGGTCAATGTATGATTTTCTTTTTATTAATAGAAATTGGATATGTGTTGCACAAATGCTGAAAGGAGGGACTTTTCCAAGACATACCATGGATTTTATGAGAGAGATGGTGAGGGAAACCAAGATTGGTTGAGATGACCCTCACCAAACCAGTACCTACTGGGTGTAATTTCTCAATAGTCCTCTGACCCAGAAATGAATTACCAGTCAGAATGGTAGTTGGAAGGCCATCCTCAAGAGTTAATGAGGAGATGGGGTAGGGTACCCATCTATAAGGCTTCCAATCCTAACCACGAGTTGTGGATTCAGACCCACGAAACCTTCTTGAGGAAGGAAAGAAAGGAAGTAATTTGAGGGATAGAGACATATCTACAAGAAGCAGAGTAGAGAAAACAATCTCGAGGAGAGAAAAGAGCATGCTTCGACTCTGGAGTTGAGAGAAAATATGAGAACCAAGCTCGTATTGGCTATAATAATCCTTGAGAAATTTCTCACTAAAAACTGATAAATGAGGTTGACGAGTGACTAAGGAAGTGCTCACACAGATCTCCTTGGTTGGTGTAGAGGAATCTGATTGCCAAGATCCTATGGGAGGAGGAGAGTAACCTTCATCCCTAACTGTCATGGAGAAAGGAGAAAGAATCTCTCTCAAATCATCATCATCTATCTCGGGGGTGTCCAATGGTAAATCCCTCAGGAGTGGTTGTGTCTATGGTTGGGTGGAAACATGCACTCCTTTCATCAGTAGCTTCACATTTTCTAGTTCTTATAAGTATATTAATACTCTGTGTAATATATTGGATGTTGTGATTGAATGTCAATGTCTATGGTTAATTCTTGTAGTATTTGAACAATTATTAGAAATGCTCATTTTGCTTCTGTAAACTGCTATTTGTTTTCACATGGTTTTCGATTTACCTCAGTTAGCCGCTAGAGAGTTATGGGATGTGAATTTATGGGAGAGTCGAGGTAGGATTAACTGAAACGTTTAAGTCATGCCAACCTTTTGAGTTTACCTTAGTGGGAATGTCAAGTTAAACTTTTTGGGAGAAGGGCATTCCTTCAGACCCTCCACCCATGTGACTGAGGGCTCATACCCATGGACTTAATCAAGTCTCGACTAAGAGATAAGTGTAGCCCAAAATCCAAATATGATCCCATATGACTTAGGGTTAGAAACCTGTCACTAAGCCTGAAAGGAGTGAAGCTACTTTGGCTTTGGGACTTATGATTCCACAACCCTCGAAAATAGCCAAAGGCTGGAGTCACAAATTGATGAGGGTCGTAGAACTAGGGATCTAATGGAGATCTCTCTTAGTCGTTGGATCAGGATTAGGAAGGGTAGCATTAAGTACTTTGGTGATGTTCCACTTTGGGAGAATAGGAGTGGTCTAGCGCCGAAACTCCTGAATGTTGGAGTCACGAAGTAAATCTGGACCAGTGATAATAGAAGGATGCATGTCCACAGATCAAATACTATCTGAAAGTTGGGTATTCAGTGATATCAATGTGAAGACATAGGGATGTTCAACATAGATCATCAAACACCGAACACTGACGTTCAGCATAGAACGTCGAATGTCGAATGTCAAATTCATAGAGTGACGTGGACCATTGATCCTTGAATCCTTCGAGATCTCTCTCAGTCATCGATCTAAGGGTTCCATTGAGAACCCATATTAACTTCCCAACCAACTAGGAATGTGTCATAGAGAGTAACGTGGTCCCCACTTGTTCCCTGTCAAAAGTCACTCATTTGACTAGATTCGTCGGATGAGAGGCCACATGGCAGAAGATCCTACAGTCTAGAGACTTGGTACTCCAACGAAACTTGGCCAAGAGTATTCAAAGTGTGAAAACCTCTGAAGTTGCGAACAATGAAGTGAATCTCAACCATTGATAGGATGAGGACACATGGCACCAGATTAGAGAGCCCAGAGACTTAGATCTTTGGGGGATTCGCAACGTGAGGAGATGGTAAGGTTCGAATACCGGAGTTGGGAAGTAACGGGAGCCATGGATATATGAATCTACGTGGATAGATCTTAACTATCAGATTTGAAAGAAGTTAGAATTTTGTAAGTCTGGGCTAACGTGGCTCACTGATGTCATCCTAGGTGACATGGACCTGCAAAAAAGGTGCCACGTGTCACCGGGATATGGAAATTTCAAAGACCCCTTATTCCTTTTAGAGCATGTCATGCGTCTTTCCCTAAAGAGGAAATGTTTCACCCCTGTCCCTCGTCGGTTGTCAACCTCTAGTTCGTACCTTCCTAGACAACGTGGTTGGTGACGCAACTGGGACTCTAGGAGTCTAGGACTTCCAGAGTTCAAAATATTTGGGGTGTATTATAGTAGAGGGACAATCAACTTAGATCACCGATCTCCGAACGTTGAATATGTAGAAGGTAGATAAGCTAAAGTCGAAGATGTAGAACATCGATCATCGATCGTCGAACATTGAAGACGTAGAATGTCGATCGCCAATCGTCGAACGCTGAACGTTGAATATGTAGAACACCAATCACCGATTTTCGAATTATGAAACGTTCAACGTCAATCGTCAAATGTCGAAAAGATAAAACTCCAATCGTTGAATGGACAAGGCCATGTGGATATATTTCAGGACTTCGGGGAGAATGCATGCAGTAAGAAAAGGGGCATTCAATGTCGAACCTTGAAAACCCTAACTAATAATGCCGAGATAACTTTGTGAGGTTGTATCTTGCAAACTGGGGATCATATTTTGATCTAGTAACAGTCATTAGAAAGATACAGATGAGTATAAGAGGATGGAGATCTCGGAGAGATGATTTGAGATGGTTCAAATGAGAAAAAAAAATTATTCCCCATCCCTAGAAAGGGTATTTAGGGGTCAGGTGTGTTACACTTCCATATAGTGTTGTGAAAGATATCTTGACTCAACCTGATTCTGAGGGAAATAGAGGTAAGTGGATTATAGCCTTGTTGGAATATGATGTGGAAATTAAGCCTATAAAATTAATCAAAGGACAAGGTCTTTCTCAAATGATGACTCAATCAAATTTTGAGTTATTGGGAGTAAATTTTATTGCCGATATTTCACAAGATATAGAAGAAGAATCCCCTCTTCACGTAAGCCATAAATTTTTGGATTCATCTTGGTATAATGACATCATCTTTGTTTTATAAAATTTGCAAGCACCTCCTGAATTGTCAAAAACTAAAGCCATATTTTTGAAGCAAAATGAAATAAAGTTTTGCATGCTTAATGATTCCCTCTATTGGAAAGACCTGGGTGGAGTATTATTGAAATTTCTTACATAAGTTGACGCTCAACAAACTATGAAAGAGTTACAGGAAGGTGACTGTGGAGGTCATCATTACTAGAAGACAACAATTAATAAAATTTTGAGATCAGGTTTCTAGTGGCCTACCATATTTGTTGATGTATATAAGAAGGTTTCCACTTGCCATGAATGTCATATTTTTGAAGGAAAAAGAAATCTCATGCCTTTTCCTCTGAAAATGGTTTCTGTAGAAGCCCCTTTCCAACAATGGGGTTTGGATTTCATAGGGGAAGTACATCCTTCATCTTCAGCTCATCATCGATGGATTTTAATAGCCACATATTATTTCACAAAATGGATAGAAGTTGTACCTACCCGTGAATCCACTGATTCAATCATCATACAGTTTCTAGAAAGAAATATACTCTCAAGGTTTGGTTTTCCAAGAAGGATTATTACAAATAATGTTGTCGATTTTAAGTCTAAGAAACTAGTTGAATTCTGCACAAATTATGGTATCACGCTCAGTCACTCAACAACCTATTACCCACAAGGTAATGGTTTTTCGGAATCATCTAATAAGAGTTTGATCAGGATCATCAAAAAGTTACTATAGGAAAGCAATAAATCTTGGCACAAAAATCTGATTTTTGCACTTTGGGAAGACAGAGTGAGCGCAAAGAAGTCTATTGCCACATCTCCATTTCAGCTTGTTGATGGTACAGAGGCAGTTTTTCATACTTCTATTGGAATTCCAGTCATGAAGTTGTTGCAAGAAGCATATTCTAAACCAAACCATGTTCATAGAAGAATAAGTCAGTTGGTTCATGTTGGTTCAAGACAAAATGAAGAAAGTTTTTGACGGGAGAACTAAGGCCGATGACTTTCAGATCAATGATTTGGTTTTAAAATGGGATGCAAGAATTGAAGACAAGGGTAAACATTCTAAATTTGAGAATATTTTGAAGCAGGGATGATTTTAAGGATGGAAATTTATTTTAAAATGTAGAAACCTTGGCGAATCTTACTAATCCTTCATATGCCAACTATAAATGATTGGAGATATTTTTGTAAAAATATTCAAATTTCTAAGGAATTTATATAGTTTTTATAAAAGTTTGGTGATTTTTAAGGTAAAATAATTTTATCCTATAGAATTTGGGTGAATAATTTTTAAAATAGCGAATCTCGCTTTTGGAAAAACCATGGAAAATTAGCCCATGAGTGAAATTTAGCCCCTAAAATCATCCTTGTTTTGAAGGGGCCGTACAAAGTTGCAACATATCATGGGAATAATACATTCCTATTACATGATCTCAATGGAGAATACATCAATGGAGGACCTGTTAATGGCAGGTTTCTCAAGCACTATTTTACTTAAAGAATTTCATTTGTTTTTTCACTTCATTGTAAATATCCATTTTCTTTAGTATTTTTCATTTTGGGTTCTACTCAACAAATTTGAATCCCAAAGAGAAGGACCTAAGGTCTGATGAGTAATGCCAAGTGTGTTTGTACATAAAATATCAAGTCAATTTGAGTCATTTTAGCAACAAATAAATAGCCCAATGGATAAGGCTACTAGTCTATCTATTATTTGCCACCTCACAGGGAGGATTTCATCCCCATTGGATCCTTTATTAATGTCCTATAAATATATTGTTAGGTTTTGAATAAAATTATAGGACAAAACAATGTCTTGGGTTAAATAAGAAAATTGTATGATTTTTTATTAAATCATGAGTCATAGGTTTGTTTGTCATGGGTCGGGTTTTCTTTTTTAACCATGTAACTTATGGTTTTTGTGCCAAGATGTGGGTTTTCATTTCAATGAAGGGTCATGATGTCATTTCAAGACAGTCAGAGTCAGTATTCTAAAGGTTCTAATGGTTTCATGAAATAAAATCTATCAAGGACATGTGGCATCATCAAGAAAACCATTGTGCAACACAAGTTGTTGTACAACATCCAAATGTTGTGTATGGAGGTAGGATGAGGTATGATGGCATAATTCATGATTTAAATGAAGTTATATTTCAAATTTATCCTCCCTCCAAGTAAATAAAGCATCGAGAAATCGTTTCTCTTCATCCACAATTTCAAAACCTCCCGACCAAGCTTGTTGCGCAAAGATTCTTATTATTGTTTGTTGTTGCGGAAAAGGCGCATAGGATGTTGATGTTCATTGCTACCCAAAATATGCTACTCTCATTTGTTGTGAACAAATCCCTGTAATTTTCATTACTGCACACCATGCAGAGGTTACTATTTTTATTTACTGCGCAAAGGTAATTACTATTCTCATTTGTTGCGCATAAGATCCAGAGTATCAGAATTTGAAGTGTTAACTTGATACAACAAGTTGAAAATTGTAATATATTGTTGTGCACCTATTCTAATAATCGATGCACATGATTACAGTCTACATAGGGTTGACACATACCAGCATCATGAAAACTCCATAACATAGAAGAAAGAATGTAAAGGGTGGTGATTTCATGAGGTTTGAGCCACCGGGTTTCAATTTGGTAAATGCAGACCCAAAAATTAGAGCATTGTTTGAACAAGTGGGTTGCATCAGGTTTTGTGAAAAAATTAAGGGGTGCAACAAACAGGTGGTGAGGGACTTTGCAGACGATTTTGATGGCGTTAAGGCTAAGGTGGGCAACCTCCAGTTGCAGGTTTCTAAAGATAACATTGTTGTTGCAACATAAATACCTGCTCATGGATAACAATGGTTCAAAGGTATGCAGTTAGATATGTCTTACCATCATGATTTTCTGAAGCCTGAATTTTGAAATACTAAATTATGAGCTACCATACCCATAGAGTTTTTATTGGAAAGTCATAGTGATTTGTTGAAGGTTGTCCAGAGGTTTTTTACATGTGAAGGGAGATTTAATAGGGTTTACTAATACCATATCAAGATCTTAAGGCACTTCACTGGTAAGAAGCCTTTGAATATACCATATTACATTTTTAGAAGTCTAGGAAGGATGGTTGGCAGAGTACACTAAGGAAGGAGCAAGGAGATGCTAACCTATTCCATTTTTCTTTGATCAATCTGTTAGTATTGGAAGAACTTTGAAAGAGAAATCAAGACTAGGAGTCTTTTATAAATTCATCAAGCATAGCAGTATAATCCTTAGGCAGCCCAAAAAGTTTGAGAAATGCACCCTCATCAGTAGAAATAACTGCAACACCAATCCTTGAGATTTATGTTAAGAAAAGGGAAAAAGAGAATGAAGATCCTATAGTAAGTCAGCAGGCTAAAAAGAAAGGGAAGAAACTCCAATTTTCTCCAAAAGTGACTGAAGCTCCTAGAAAACCACTCACCAAGTCTGTAGCAAAGAGAATGCATGTTATACACGCATCACAGGAAATTAGTGAGACTCCAGAAACCTTCCTACAACCAACCCTGTCAAATTACAGAGACACTTCAATTATTGATTTGCAAGAATAGAGAATTGAAGAAGAACTCTCTAGAAAAAGATTTCAGGAAAGATACCTTTGTGATAGGAGAAATATCAGCAATATCAACTCCAAATGGTTCCAAAACAAGGAGTAAAGGGAAAGAAGTAGAGTAGACTTCAGAGGTAGAGGAGATTCCTAATCCCAGTGTGCCTTTAACAAGGTCCTCAACAAGGAAGTTGTAGCATCAAGAGGAAATCCCAACGCATAATTAGCTAGCAGAAGATAAATATGATGAAGGAAAACACACTTTCAAGAGGCTAAATAAACAACTCAGAGAAGCACAAAATGTGATATTTCAACTTAGGGAGGAATATAGGGAATCCAAAATGATTTTTTCAGAACACCTAAGAGATTGTGGACCTGAAATAGACAAAGTTACATCAATGGTAAGAAGGACCCTGCCATTACACAGACAATTGAAAAGTTTTTATCAACAAAACCTCATTTTGAGGAAGGAGAACAAGACCCTCAAACAAAGTTTGCAGCAGGTGGAGATTAGAAAGAAGGGAAATCTTGACTTGCTAGTTGAAGTAGTAGAGAATTGAACCACTAAGACTTTTTTGACACATTTTTGTCATTTTTCCATTTTGACTCCTTTTTGCAAAAGGCCACATACATAAGCACTTTATTTTATCAAAGAGGCACTATTACTCATGGGTTTTTGAAAGTAAACACAAGGTGACATACCACTTGTTGTTGTGCAACTCTACTGCATTTTTCCTGTAGGTGGTGATTGTGCATCGGACTTGCTGCGCAACTCTACTGCATTTTTCCTATAGGTAGTGATTGTGCAGTGGACTTGTTGTGCAACAGTGACAGAAGGATCAGAACACCTCCAACTCCGCTTGAATGGTCCGACAAGTGTGCCAACTCATATCCAACGAACATCAATAGTGGAAATCACAATTTTGGGTTTCATTTATTGTCATATCAAAGTCGTTGTAGTTAAATTAAATGATTCCAAGTTGAATCCTTCTTTTTAGCAGTTAGTTAAAGATCTCATGTTGATTATATGCAATTTTTAGCACTATTGTAGGATCATAGTTGAATCTGAATTTGATACTATAGAGATATGTTTTTGTATATATCCAGGTAGCCATGAAAACTAAAGGGTTGGCAAGTGTGTATAGGAATACTAGTGAACATATTGTAATTTTTCCTTGTTGTTAACGAAAACATTGTTAGATCAGAAGTCCTTGAGTTTTGACCATATAGATACATGTGATTGTGATATTTTATGCATGTGATTCCTCAGTCTTTTATTTCATGTTCTATACTTGATATTGTATGGTTTCTTCTATATGTTGATGTGAAATATATGTATCAAAACTCATATTCATCACATGCTTTGTTGCATGTACTTTGAGTTGTACTTCTGTTATAATTCCTTTGAGATACATCCTTGTTAGATGCCTTGAAGGATTAATTTTTTCTCTGTAACATGTTGTCTACAACATATCTATTTGGCTTAGAATATTACTTTCTATCTTTCCTCTATTCAATCTTTTTTTTTAAATCTACTAGGTATCCAACAAATTTTATTGAATTTCAACTTTAGTGACTCAACAGTCCAATGTAATTTTTGTTCATATTGCCACAAACCCTATAAATTCATTTATCTTAGAGATCTAGCCTTTTATTTAAACCAAATCAATCCTTTCAGTGATTGATTTGAAGAGAGAGAGCCCTCTCTTGTTGGAAGGGATAGCTTCCAGCCCCAAGTTGGTTTTGAGGTTACTCTTGTACCTATTTCCTCCTCAGCCAAGGAAATTATAGAGAGATAACACATGTAACATTTTATTATAAATGAATAATACAACAAGAGAGAAAGACGCTCTAGTAATTTTTGTTTAACCATTTTTGTTTCATTGGTAAAATCTTTGTGTATTGTGTGATTGCTTTGTCATTTATTTTCTAGCTTAAATCTGTCTTCCTCTCTTCTATTAGGTTTTTTTGTGGAAGTCTACTTTCCTAATAATACTATAATCCAAATTGTATTTGGGCTTGCATTCAAATTTATTATTTTACCTTGGAGCT
The DNA here is from genome assembly GCA_009831015.1 of Picea engelmannii. Classification (NCBI taxonomy): domain Eukaryota; kingdom Viridiplantae; phylum Streptophyta; class Pinopsida; order Pinales; family Pinaceae; genus Picea; species Picea engelmannii. The sequence goes on along the minus strand of ML777106.1, from coordinate 421,180 downwards.
AATGCCTTTCATGGAGAACTATAATTCCAAAAGGATATATGTTGACAAAATGGTCAGGACAAAAACCCATCATTTACAGATCATCTAGTATCAGAGCAAGTTTTGAATACTTGGAGAAAACCGACAACCAATACCAAATTAGTGGACAAGAATTGATTCTATTCCTATAGAGAAGTGGAGGACCATCAATGGAAATGATTTCTCATGAAGAACAAGACCCAGATGTTAGATTTTCTTGGCTTGAGTATTTCTACATTTACATAATTGGTGACATAGTTGTTGGTGAATAAATATAGGAAACAAAACTCAAAAGGGAGTGAGCATGAATAATATAAGGAACATCTATAATATCCCATGTGCAATGATTTGAGTAAAAACCTTTATTTTCCTTCAGCTTCCCATATTCCTTTCAAAGTTGAAGAAAAACTTGAAATACACATGTATGATGGAAAAATTAATGTTGAAGCCTTGAATAGATGGTTGAAACAATTGGAAGTTTACTTTGGTCTTTATAAAATCCAAGAAACACAACATATTTATTTTTCCCATTTGAAGATGACCAGGCATGCTCTTCTTTGGTGGGAAAGATATGTGGATGCATTAAGGATATCCAACAATCCCATGGTTATGAAATGGGAATACTTAAAAGAATTACTAAAGCCACAATTTTGTCCCCTAGGCTATGAATATAAGCATGTCATGAAGTGGAAATACCTTTGGAAAGAACAGGGGAAAGGAGTGCAAGAATATGCTTCTAAGTTCAATAGACAAGCCATTAGGTTGGGTATATATTTAGAATATCTAGGAGTGGTGGTGAGATACCTAAGAAGAATTTTCATCCATATCCTAATAAAATTGTATCTTCATGGTGTGAAAATCATATATGAGGTGAGAAAGAAGGATATCTATATCAAGTTGGACCCCAAGAAGGGGTAGCATCACATGATCCAAGAAGAAACCAAAAAGAAAAAGTACAAGAAAATGGTATCCATGGATGAGAAAAGGAGGGATCCTTATAGGCATTGAAAATATTGTGATGTGGATGGACACATGGAAGAGAAGTGTTAGAAAATTCATCTAGAATTGTCTCCAAAGTGGCTAAATTCCACAGGAAAGAAAAGGAATATACCAAGAAAAAAGAGGAAGTTTTAGGAAGCACCTCTGATATGGAAAAATTCATAGTTTTCACCACATTGAAACAACCAATGAAGAGTGGAGATAAACATTAACTATTTTGAATCAAAGTTCAAGTGAAGAATCAAAAGGTAAATGCTTTGTTTGATAGTGGTTATCAACATAATCTAGTTTCTGAAACATTGGTTGATGATCTTGGTCTAGAAACTTATGATCTAGTGCATCCAAGTTCCATAATATTGTTACAAAGGAAATATGTTATGAGAATCACTCAGAGATGTAAAATCATTTTTCCAATTAGTGATAGTTATGTTGATGAAGTAGAATGTGAAGTTGCACCATTGGATGCCTACAAAGTGATGTTAGGTATCCCTTACTTGTGGGATAGGTATGATACCTTATACAAGAGAGAAAAGAAATACTACTTTCCCAAGTGTGGTAAGGCATACTTCATCAATGCACACCGAGAGAGAGAGAGAGAGAGAGAGAGAGAGAGAGAGAGAGAGAAAATAACTCCTCTAGTAGAAAAACAAGGTCAGACAAGAAGGAAACAAGAAAACTTCATCAACAGTGGAATGGTGAATATGGAGAAGCAAATGGAGACCATGTGATTTTGTCTCCTTAATGGCCCAGCTTTTTGGGACCAAATTCCTTCAAATAGGGAGGTGTGATCCAAATTGGATCTTTGACAAACCTTTGTAAATTTTGTAATAAGCATATCCTTCTTTTTTTTTAATTGTATTTTGTCTTTTTGGAAAAATGGAAGTGGAAAAAAACCATTGTGATGGTCTGCCTTTCAAATCCATCCCATTAAAACTAAAGGTTTTGGTGAAGAAGGAAATCAAATGGGTGATGCAAAGGGAACTTGGGAATCTTAAAGGGCGGAGCTGAGAGTGTTAAGATTGCATCATGCTTGAATATCAATGGATGAAGGAGTCTAGGAGCCTATCCATGATGATCGAATGTGTCTTTGAGCCATGGCCATAAACAATTTTGGCTTTCTAGTGAGTAACAATGCATGATATTTTTATCATGCATAGATCACCCCTTTGTAATGAATTCCCCATGCACAATAAATCTCCCCTTTATTGGTTATATTTTTTCATGTTCTATTTTCCTATGTGTAATCCTCTTTATAGTTCTACATAGAATTGATTGGCACAATGTTAAATGGGAAAATGGTTTTGGTAATGTAATTATTGGATTATTGAATCTTGATCCCACTCACTAAATTAGTCATTGGACAATCAATAGTTTTCAAACCCCTCTTAACTAGATCGTTGATGTCATATGTTAAATTATTTGTTCTTACAATTCCAAGTTCATAATGTATCAATATAAGTGGAATGTTATCAATTTCTCTGGTCTTTATTCTTAGAAAAATATGATTTCTATGGGGGCACCCAAACCCTCTACAATATGTTTTTTGGGGGAACAATCAATCTTATGATATTCTACTGAGATTGAATAAGCAGTCACCTTTGTTTTATTTTTTTTGGAAATCCTCATTGGCAATGGAATTTGAGATAAACAAATTGAAGGAAATATAAGTTTAAAGTACTTCCCTATTGGAAATATCACACAATAGGATTATTCCAAGAGATTCAAATACATAACATTATAAAAAATAGACTTTGAAGCTCACGTCATTGCCATGGCATTAATAGTTCTTTTTTTGTTATTTATATTTTAAGTTCTAAGCATGTTGATCATTTCCTTATGAATGAAGGAAAACACAAAACATGAATATAAGCTCACTGGTTGTAAGGAGGGAAATTTCAACAATTTCTTATGCACAACTGAGGCCATGTTCATTGTAATTCGGTACTTATGGAGTTTAAATTTCATCCATATTCATTCATTCTAGGATGACACAATATGCCCTTTCTAAAGATCAATCTTGTCACTTGTTTCCATTACTATTTTTTTGTATGCAGTTAAGGGATTTCATGATAGTTGGAAATTGACCTGCAATGGTTTGGAAGTATTCTTCGCATACTAAAAATTGATTCCCCCTTCAACATTACCTTGGTTTTCGTTGGTTTATTCCCTGTCAAGTTCTTCCTAATAAATAAAACATTATTTTCTTATACACAACATTCATTTGACAGAGCATTCTACACAACATTCGTATCTTATACATAGGCTACATATTATACTCCAAATTGTATTTGGGCCTAAATTAAAATTGATGCTTGTAGCTTGGAGTTGATCCCTTACACTAAGAACTAAATTTAATTCCACAAAGGATCCATGTTGATGAAATGAACAATCCATAATCCCACCATTTATGGATCACCACTCCATGCCATAATAGCCAATGATAAGGGTTTATGGTGGGGAAAGAATCAACAAAAGGATTTTGAATAGTTGAAATGAAATATTAATCAAGAATTGGTACTCACATTGCCCAATTTGGAGAATGTCTTTGATATGGAGACAAATAAAAGTGGGTATGCTATGGGATAATTCTTAATGCAAGGAGGTAACTCAATATGATATCATTCTAAAATGTTCCAGGGTAGAGCCTTGAACTACACTACATATGATAAGGAACTCTATGTTGTATTTAAATTTGTTAAGAAATGGAATCCCTATGTGATGGGAAAGGAACCATCATCCACACTAATCACTAGCCATTGTAATATTTGTAGGCCTGGAGTAATATTTAGGAAATGATACACTACAAGTGGATGGTATTTTTATAGAAATTTCATCTTATCATCAAATATAAGATGGGAATTATAGATAAATTGGTAGACATGCTTTCAAGGAAACCGACACCAAGATCATAGCTTAGGGTACTTTTATGCAATGGATCCTTTCACCCATGATGCATACAAATCATAATGTTGTTGGAATACTGAGAGGGGGGGTGAATCAATATTACCTTTTTAAACAATTAGTATTTACTTTGTTATTTTATTAATCATCACAATAGATTATCAATGGACTTGTATTTAAAATCAACTATACAAATATAATTAACAAGAATTACAAGGATTTATAAAGAGTAGTCTAATATTGTGAAGGACACCAATCATATTTAGAGCACCAACTCTTGGAGACACAAATCCCCTTCTTCAGGGCACCAACCCTATGAAGCACCAAATCCCTGGTTTTAGGGCACCAACCCTAGGAAGCACCAACTCCCTTGTCTTTAAGGCACCAACCCTAGGAAGCACTAAATCCCTTTCTTTTCAGGGAACCAACCCTAGGAAGCACCAACTCCCTTGTTTTAAAACTTTACTTAGTAAAGGATATGAATCCTTCCTTGCTCCTCCCTTCCACCCTCACTGCATAAGTATCATCATTTTTTCTTCTTGGACTCTACTTCTTCTTTTGATCTTCTGATCTGGACTGTAGAGACACTTTCTTCTCACTATTATTTCTTTCTTATATAGTCTTCCAACTGGTGTGAATTTGAACCATTGCGTCTTTTGACAATGAACCATTGTACCCTTTCATTTAAATGATAATATTAAACTTTAAATAATATCATTTTTCCTTTTTATTCTTTATTCATAATGCTCATGTTTTAACTCTTCTTTAATCATGAACGTGTATCAATTCATTAGTATACATATGTATAATTATTGTAAATTAGATTCTTAATCAATAGGCGCTCCCTTCAAACCAAAATTCATGTGACCGTGAGCTCTAAACCACGAGATTATCCATTCCAATAATTGTTCTATTAGTGCTTTCTTCTTCCTCCCTTATTCTTCTACATGGGACCATATTCAAATGTATGAGGGATTATTTAATTCTATCCCCTTTAGCTTATTTACCTTATCATGTGATCGGTGTTGGAACCAGGCTCTACTTCTAGCCTTTACAGTCATTCAATCCTCCCAGAGTACATTTTTCCGAAGTGTGTATACTGTATTCACTAGTACATCATGCAATCGATATTTAATCTTCCATTGGATGGGTGATCCTGGCTTATCAAGAGGCTTCAAACAAATCAAGGGTCGGGACTGAACCTATAGTTGAGTGGATAGTTCTCGTTCACTTCGAGACTTCGGCATTTTGGGACTCCGATCTTTGCAATCTTCCAAATCTTTTGGAAAAAATTCCACCGAAGCATGTATCAACACTCCCTGCTTGATGAACTTCACATGCCCAACAAATAGGACCATAGACTTAGGCACAAAGGAGATCGCGCTCTCTAGGTATTTGGCTATTCAAGACTCTGGGACTCTAGGCTACTCGAACTCTAAAGTAGTTCAATCATCCAGAGTGTTTACCTACTGAATAAGTCATAAAGTTGTGGTGACCACTTTCTGTCAATTATTAGTACACCTTACGCTATCCTTCCATTTTACTAGATCTAATGATAGAAACATATTCTAGTGGATCTTATATCAATGGATAACATCAATTCATGACTTTGAGGATTCGACATTCAGGTAAACTTACATGTTTCAGACTCCTTTTCATTGAAGTGGTCAGCGCCAGAGTTGACCACCTTCTTTCCTTTAATGTGATCTGACGATTCAAAATTTCCATTTGAGATCGATAGTCAATGCTTAACTCTAGATCAAATCTTGATATAATGGTTAGGAAACCATTCAAATCTCCTTCCTAATTGACGATTGGAATTGTTTAGTGACTTCATGATTTCATGTATTATTACCTGTTTCCAATAATCGTCGAAGTGGCGAAGCTCCAAAGTACCAAATATTTCTATCTCCTTCTTGATCCAACGACTGAGAACTGACTCGAATTTTCTCCACGAGATCTAATGGTCAATGTTTAATTCAAAATTTCATAGGTTTCAATACTGTGTGTCTTATGGGGTCCGCTTATCATGTCCTTCCACTTGATTCTATCTGACAATCAAGATAGATCCCGAACTAATATAATGGTTGTTGTAACTCGATCCTTTACAATGGATTCTTCTATGTAGGCTCGGGCTTCTGTGTGACCTGCTACATTATCTCTCCCAATATTTGATCTCATCACCTTCACTATGTTGACATCAATGACAATATCATACCACTGTGCCCAACATTCTCCCCCTTTGGCATTGATGGCAACCTTTTCTTTGAAATATTTTTGTTGTTTATCAATTTTCTCCCCATTTGAAAGCAATGATAGAAGGGATCTTTCTTCCCTCCCCGTGTGGCGAAGCTCCCCCTATCCATGTGCTCTTTTTATTCTAATGTGACTTTTATGGTTTTAATGAGGTATGTGAATTACTCCCAATTTTTGTTGAATATTTTCAAAGGTAGTCCCAGGCAAAGATTTTGTGAATATGTCTACAATTTGTTCTTTTGTGTCCACATACACTATTTTAACCACTCTTTGAGTAACCCGGTCTCTTAAGAAATGGTATTTAATTGGGATGTGTTTCATTTTAGAATACATTACTGGATTTTTAGAGATACTTATGGAACTAGTGTTATCACAATTAATAGTAGTGGGATCATCGTACCTTATTTGTAAATCTTCTAAAGTTTTCTTCATCCAAAGAACTTGTGTGCAGGAGGATGCAACAACAATGTATTCTGCCTCTGCTATGGATAGTGATGTGGATGTTTTTTTCTTACTTATCCATGCTACCAAACATTTTCCTAGGAAGAATGGTCCTCCACTGGTGATTTTCTTGTCTTCTATACTACTATCCCAATCTGCATTAGTGTATGCATTTAATGTAAAGTATTTTTCTTTTGAATACCATAATCCAAATTCTAAGGTCCCTTTAAGATATTTGAATATTCTTTTTACTTCTTTTAGATGAGTTTCCCTAGGTGTAGATTGAAATCTTCCCACTAGTCCTATAACTTGCATGATGTCAGGTCTAGTTGTTGTTGAATAGAGAAAACTTCCAAACATTTCTCTGTACATAGTTTGATCTACTTTTGGTGAGTCATCATTTAGGCTTAGTTTACATCCAGTGACCATGGGAATACTTAATGGTTTATTGTCTTCCATTTGGAATTTCTTCAACATCTATTTGATATATTTGATTTGGGAAATACATATTCCTTTTTCTGATTGAGTGACTTGTAAACCTAATAAGAAGGACAATTCTCCCATCATAGACATTTCAAACTCTTCTTGCATTTCAGTTGCAAATTTTATACTCCTTATAGTAATATTACTCCCAAATGTGATATCATCAACATATACTACCACAACAATCATATTTTGATCTTCAATTTTGATATATAAGTTGTTTTCAGTATCCCCTCTCTTATATCCTTGTTTTTGTAGGTACTGATCTAACCTTGAAAACCATCCTCTTGGGGCTTGCTTAAGACCATATAAAGATTTATTTAGCTTGCACACATAGTCTTGATTTTTTGTTAGCATGAATCCTTATGGTTGTTCAATATAGACTTCTTCTTCTAGAGTTCCATTCAGAAATGTTGACTTGACATCCATCTGATAAATCTTGAAATTCTTGAAGCATGCAAATGCCAGGAACATTATGATGACTTCTAGTCTTTCTACTGGAGCAAAATTTTCTTCAAAATCACTACCTTCTACTTGAGAATATCCTTTGTAGAATAATATGGCTTTGTTCTTTATAATATCCCCACTTTCATTTAGTTTTTTATTTAATATCCACTTAGTTCCTACCACATCCTTCTCCTTAGGTCTTGGAACTAATTCCCAAGTCTGGTTCCTCTCTATCTGATCAACTTCTTAATTCATTTCCTTTTTCCATTTTTTACTTTTGTTGGCTTCTTTAAATGATTTAGGTTCTATCATAGAAAACATTGCATGTTCTGAGTCAAATGTGAGTTTCCTTCCTATTTCTACTCCTGTATTTTTATCTCCAATGATCTGACTCTCAGGATCATTCTTTTGAACTATTTATGATAGAGATTTTGGCAAGGGTGTTTCTTCATTTTCTTCTTCATTAGTATATGGTTCATTTTCTCATGTTTCATTATCATCATCTTCTTGTTGAGATTCTACATCGTCATCTTCTTGCTGAGATTCTTTATTGATTTTTGATATGTCTTGGGATATGCTCTTCTTTAGTTTTAGATCATCTATCTTTACATTGGCACTTTCCACTATCTTTAGTAGTCTAAGATTATAACATTTGTATGCTTTCTTATTAGGTGAATAACCTAAAAATATGCCTTCATCAGATCTTGGATCAAGCTTTCCTAAATTATCTTCATCATTATTAATGTAACATTTACTTCCAAAAACTCTAATGTGTTTAACAGAAGTTGTTCTACCAAACCATATTTCATAAGGAGTTTTGTCATGGTTGGGTCTCAACTGAGCTCGATTAAGTATGTGGACTATTGTGTAGATGGCATATCTCCATAATTTGTTTGGAAGACTGGATTCATTTAGCATGGTTCTTGCAGCTTCTTGAACTATTATGTTTTTCCTTTCCACCATTCCATTTTGTTGAGGATTCCTAGGAGCTAAAAACTATCTTTTGATACCATGATTTTCACATAATTGAATGAAATATTTAGAGGTGAATTCTCCTCCATTGTCTGATCTCAAACATTTAATTTTGAGATCTATTTCATTCTCTACAAGGATTTTATATGTTTTAAACTTCTCAAAGCCTTCTGATTTTTCTTTTAGAAAGTATACCCAGGTCATTCGTGTGTAATCATTACCCAGGTCATTCGTGTGTAATCATCAATGATCAACATAAAATAATGTTTACCATAAATACTTTTAGATATGGTAGGTCCGCATAGATCTGTGTGAATAAGTTCTAATGTTTTTTTTGTGGAATGCTCTTTTATTTTGAAACTAACTCTTGTTTTCTTTCCTATTTGACAATGTTTACAAATAGAGTCTGAAGGCTTAATAACTTTTGGTAGATCTGGAAGATCCCGTACTGCATCCTTCTTGTTGGATTTGATTAAATTGTCAAAGATTAAATGTCCCAACCTTTTATGCCATAGCCAACTTTCATCTTCTTGACTTAAACAACATTTTTCTCCTTCATCTACATCAAGGGTGTACACATTGCTAGATGTTCTTGGTGCAAATGCTACTAGCTTTCCAGTATCCTTTTTTCTGATATCACATTTCTAAGAATTAAAGGTAAGTATGTGACTTTGATCACATGTATGAATTACACTTAGGAGATTAGGCTTGAGATTTTCTACCAGAAGTACATCTTTTTCTTTGGTCTTGTTATTCCCTAAACTGATAGTGCCTTTTCCCAGTATTTTCGCTGACATATTATCTCCAAAGGTTACTTTTCTTTTTCCTTTATTTTTTAACTTGAGAAATTTGCTTTGATCTCTAGTCATGTGTTTGGAACATCCACTTTCTATATACCAATGGCATCCTTGGTTTCTCGCATATAGGGATACATTGCACTATGTTTTCTTTATTTGTTTTTTCTTCCATACTTTTGTATTGTTGGGAATATTTATCCTTTTGTCATATTTTGACAATCTACATTCACTAGTTTCATGACCATATTTGTTGCATTTGTAACATTCAACATTGTAGTCTTGTAAGGGAGAGAAGGAGTTATAATTTCTTCTTTTTGCATTATCCGTATTATTTTCATATCTTTGAACATTTCTTGGATTGTACTTTCTATAAACTTTACAATGTATTGCTTTATGTCCAAAATTTTTGGAGTAGAAATAACCAAGGAAGATATATTGATTTATGTTAGAGTGATTCCTTCTAATGATTATGTTCTTCTCATAATCTTTTTCTTTAGTAGGAAGTGCATATTTCTGTTTATCTAGGATAGTTTTCAATGCTATTGTTCTTGTTTTATTTTATTTTCTTCTTATGGAGTTCTAAAGAACATCTTCATAGCTAATTTTTCCATTCTCCTATTCTATAAAGGGATCATATCATGGTCATGTCTTATCATTTGATGATCTTTGACTGCTAAGAATGTTGTTCAGTATTTTTGATTTTTTTTCAAACTTAGACTAAATATCTTCTTTTTCTAGTTTCCTTTTTAACTGAACTATTTCATCCTCCAATATCTTACATATTTGTTGTTTTTCATTGAGTTATTTATTCAAGATTTCATCTTTTATTTTGGTTTCTTGGAGTTTATTTTTTTACCTTAATAATTAATTGTTCTTACTCACTAATGGTTTTGGAAACCTCCTTTTCTCTTGATTTAGTAGCTTCTTCAATATCTAGAAGTTGTTCCCATAGTAACTTGTTTTTCTTTTTATATTTTCGTAGTTCTTCAATTGCACGGATGAATTCTTCTTCAAGGTTCACTTCTTCTTCATTTTCTGAATGATTATCATCCTGATTTTTCATTCCCATAAATAGAAGCATTGGCTCCTCTTCTTCACTTTCTTCAAATGAGTTACTATCTTCTTGGGTAAAGAAAGTTTTCTTCTTCTTGTAGAACTTCCTTTTATCTTTGGTTTTTATTTTCTTATGATATTTGAAGGTTCTTTCATCATCACTTTCCTCCTGCTAATGATAGGGACATTTATTGGAAAAGTGTCCAATTTTTCCATAGTTGAAACATATTAGACGAATCTTTCCTTTGTATTTCCCAGACCCTTTCTTGATTTTCTTCACGAAGTTGGCAATTTCTTCATCATATATATCTCATAACTCTTCATTGGTATTTTTCTCCTACTTCATCTTTGTTTTAGATTCATTAAAGGTTGTTTCTCCTTTTGATGGTTTTTTATTCCCATGTTCTCATCTCATATGTTGTAAGAATTCCATGGAGTTGATCTGCTGTGAGTTTGTAAAGTTCTGGTCTATCTTCAATTGTGGAAATATTGGCATCATATCTCATAGGTAATGACCTTAATATCTTTGGTACAATAGGTTTATCTGTAATTTCTTCTTCTGTTTCTCTGATTAAGTTAACTACCACATCTACCCTATGAAGGTATTCAACAATGTTGTCTTCTTCTTTCCTCTTCAAATTTTCAAATTGAGCTCTGTAGGTTTATATTTTGGCTTCCTTGACTTTACTATCTCGTTCATGTACAATCTCCAGTTTGTCCCAGATATCCTTAGCTGAATTATAATGCATTACCTTCACAAATATAGGATTTTTTAATCCTCCTAGAATGACATTGACTGCTCTTGAGTTGTCATTTCAAATCTTATTTTCTGCAGTATCTGTGGGTGGAGTAGCTGGTGTAGTGTAACCATCTACAACATATTTCCAAACATCAAAACCAAGAGCCAACCAGTAGTTTTTCATTATTATTTTCCAGATAGCATAACCACCTCTATTAAACAATGGTGCTTTTTTGGAAGACATTCCCTCTTGTTGATCCATTTCTTTTAGGATCTACCTTCAATTATTAGATTGTGCTGAAGGTACTGGCTCTGATACCAATTGTTGGAATACTGAGAGGGGAGGTGAATCAATATGACCTTTTTCAACAATTAATAATTACTTTGTTATTTTATTAATCATCACAGTAGATTATCAATGGACTTGTAATTAAAATCAATTATATAAATATTGTTGGTTGTGGAGCCTAATTATGTTCCTGATTTAGAGGTCTTTTACTTTCAGCCCTGTTTATACCCCATGAAGTATTTACACCCCAGAAGTATGTACACTCTTCCACGCGGGGGAGTGTAGAGGGGGGGTACCCCCTCTGTGGGGTTCGAGGGGGCTATCCCCCTGGTTGGGGGGTTTGGGGGAAAGCGGGGGTTCGGGGGCGAAGCCCCCGAAGAAAAAATTGCCTTGTAAAAGTATATTGTAATTTTATTGTAAATCTGGACCGTTCATTATAAGTTCGCATATCTAACGATAGAGATTATGTTAGGGTTTTTTTCTCTAGAAGGCAACCCTCTTTTATGAGGGAAATGTATTGCGGCTATGTAGGTTGGCAAGTATTGTATTCTGATAGAGGAGACTGTGAGAGAAAGAAGAGGAAGTTACAGTAGGTTTTGTTGTAGGTTGTATCCCTTCATTTTGTTGGATAATAATAAAGAAAGGACCTGGAAAATTTCTCTGGTGGACGTAGCCCACACTGGGTGAACCATGTAAATCTGTGTCTCTCTTGTATTGTGTGTCTTCTGTGTTTTTTTTCTGCATTTGTTTTATTTTATTGCTCTACGGTCCTATTTTTCTAACAACTGGTATCAAAGCGTAAGGTAACTTGCAGGAAAAGAAGGTTCCTGGTTCGAGTGGGAGCAATGTTGGAAGATGGAAAGTTTAGGGTAGAGAAATTTAACGGCCAAAACTACCAGTTATGGAAGATGCAGATGGAAGACTATTTATATCAGAAGGATCTATTCCTACCATTGAGTGGAGTAGAAAAGAAGCCGACGGCCATGAAGGACGAAGAATGGGAGATTCTTGATAG